>JAQGBJ010001590.1:0-21861 GCA_034698345.1 Sphaeridia pumilis | reverse complement strand
GTTATGTCGACGTAGGGCTCAGGACAACATGAGTAAAATATCACGTTACGTTTACCCGGCATACCTGTAATTAATTAGGTTTTAGTAAAAAAATACTCGAACCACTGTATTTCCAATTACAAAAAAATATTAGAAACTTACCTATAAGACTCCATTCACCATTGGCAATATACGAACTCAAGTCTCCACCTGACTCGTCTTGCATGTTCAGGTCCACCTGGAAAAAACAAGTATTTTTTCTTCAAATGAAAAGCAAGTACAACAAGTATCCTTTGTTATTGTGAATTCACTATATCACTATTACATAATTCAAACATTTCCTGCATGTCAGTCAGTCTATTTCACTTTCTCGGATCCTGATTTTCTAGTCTACTCTCCTCGTACCAAAACCAAAAACTCTCTTACTATATAAGAGAGAAACGGCTTGAAAGCTATTTAAAATTTAACACTCTCGAGCTATAAGCCCTTGACACATGTTCTTGCTGTTTAATGGCTTTGTTTCTTGAGTCTGTCTTATCTCTGTCTGTAGGCACTTGCATTTGCAAGATCCACAAGAAACATATATAATTCGACGTATATATATATATATACATCTGTGGGAAATGTTCCAAGAGGAAATCTCATCATGAGTTGTTGTATTGTGTAGCAGTCTTTCCCTATGTCTTGCGTGCCAATCATAAAGGTGTTAACAATTCATCCGGCGGGAGAAAGCTATTCTCGCAAATCCTTATCTTCTCCACACTCAACATAATATTCCCACCGAGAAACAAAAACACGCCAAACCAAACAAGTCGGCAGCTATCAATTATTTACCATTCTTGTCCATAATACAAGACGTGTGAGTTTGTGTGTCTCACTACATGCACACATATACACAACAGTTTCCAAGGATAAGAAGATCCAGTCATGCCATCAGCATCGGATATTCGCCATTTCAATTTCAAACTATTCCTCAAACCCTTTCTAAGCTTCACACAGCCTCCAGCTTTCACCATAAGCTGCTCTGCGGGCATCTGCTGATGTTTGTGAGGGAACATTTGAATTTTCCCGCCACAATCCCAAAGGCTACCTCCGTCCTTAGCAACCAACAAGCCTCCAATCTCATAAATCACCTTAAGCACTGAGGTGTGTATGACTAATTTATTTGGCGGGAAAAGCAATTGAAATTCTAGTCCCGTCTGCCTCAGGCCTAGTAAAATATGGCTTACTTTTATAGAAAGAAGAAGAAGAAACGGAAATCGGCTTACCTGAAATCCGTCGTAGGTCCAGCTACCGAATTTCATCTCGCATTTTTGGTCATCGAAGGGAAACCACGTGATATCGATTCGACACGTGCTTTTGAAGATTCCTGGCGGAATGTATGTACAACTACCATTATGTTTCACGACGATATTCGTCGGAAAGGTCCCATCAAAACCTTCATCCGCCCTGTAAATAATAAACGACCACAATTAATTTCCACTCCTTTCATCATAAACATTCGACGAGACGAAAGAGTCAATCGAACATTTCGTCCTAAATGGCATAACATGTCATTTCCACTTCCGTATTATCCCCGTTAAAACACTTGACAAGCGGCAAAATCGTAAGTCGTATAAAACAAGTGACTTGTATTTTCTCTCTTCAAATTACTTCCAGTCCAATTTCAATGGCTTCCGCTGCCGTCGAAATACTGCTGCGGAGCAATTTAGCGCTCTATGGAATTATTGGCACATCCTGTGCTTATTCCAAGAAGGTTGTTTCATAAATTGTTTTATTCCCTATTCACGCTTCATTGCTCAATAGCTAGGGCCAAAGGGAGGCGCGCGTAGCGCAGCGCAGCGCGCTGCGCCGCGCTCTTCAGCCCGGAATTCAGGGAGATGAAAGTTGCTATAATGGAGTTGGTCCTGGGAGTGCAACTCATAATGATGATGAAGTAGGCTCATTTAAGGCTGTCAGGTCTATATGACCGGTGAAAGTTATTTGACTTTAGGTGGGCGGTCATTATTATTGCTCGTATACTTACATACGCGAGTGTATCCGCCGAAACACGGCAAGGAAACGTGAACGTGTAGCCGGAGTAAGATAAGCATATTGCCATTTTCAACTTTTCGCTACATTGACTCTCATCCAATTTTCTCACATGATCATCACTGCTTGCTTGCGTTCTGCGCGCAACCCAAGAATTTCTCATCTTGTGAAACTTGAGTCAACAAAGCATAAACTTGAGTTGGAGAAGAAACGCACATCAAAGAAGCTTTTACATGAGGGCGTGTCAACAAGGCTGAAAGACATTTGTGGTTCCAGAATTGCAAAAGAGACGACGCTTTCAGCGTCGTCTCGCACCTCGTTATGAATTTCAAGAGTTGTCGTCGTCGACATTAAACAAGTGTAAAAGTTTCAAAGTTTCGGCCTTCTTTCCACTGTACTGTTTGAGTTTGACGAGAAGATACCGTTAACCACGCTTTTGACCTGTTAAAAGAGAACCTTTAACCTACGCTCTAGATTGTAACTTGCTTTCGTATAACTTTTCGTTGAAAAATATGCTACAACAGCCTTCCAGGAAACTGAATCCAGAATGCCTACAATTCCTATAACGCTGATGACAATTAGAGCCTGTTAATTCCAGTTGGCTGCTGCTACATGTTTGGTCCACTTGGCGGTTTGTTTCCATGCCAGTCCCACGCATTTCCGAAATAGTTTTCCCTTTCCGCCTTGTTTTGCCACCACGTAGAGCGTGTCATGAGGACTGGGAGCAAGTTAAGTGTTCTAATATTTCATTGTTTCTCCTGGCTGAAGGGAATGCTATGGTGTTGGAAACAATGTTGGATTCTGATGGTAGAGTCTGAGTCTTGTGATGAGATGAAAGGATATGGGACGAACTGTTTTTGGGCAAAAACTAAGGTAGCGAAGAGGTTAATATCGAACAGTTCGAAATGGAGTAAAATACTTTGCCTTTTGAAAAATTCTAGTACCCTGGGTATTTCGGCTCTTCTAAAAAACGCCAAACGCCTGTTTTACTGCTGTCGTGGAAGTCTTGAAGTCACCAAGTTAGGTTAGTCACGTACTAAATATCATCATCAGTTTCAGTGATAAATGTCCTGAAAGTGAATTATTATCTTTCGTTCAACGAGGGAGCTTCATATACGACAGGACCTTCATTCGTCTTAAAGTTTGAATGCGTTAGTATTTCAGAAGCAGAAACTGTACTGGAAGGCATTTTTCTAAAAAGATGTAAACGTGATGAATTTTGAATTTTAATTTTGGTCCCTTCGATGTTGAATTTGAATCGGGTTTATCCTGGTAGCCGCTACTTAATTTTTCATATATATTTTAATGTGGATAATAAAAGAAACAAACTTACGAATTGTACATGAGGACATCCGGCTTCCAAAGTTTATTTGGATGAATTCGTATATTGTTTACGTTGCCAAAGTCACTTGTGTTCCATTTTAAACTATAGTCATTCCACTCCTGAAAATTTTACAAAATTTTGGCTCAAGTTAGTTTCTTGCTCCTCAAGTCCAACATAAATTAACCTACTTTTAAGCTTTGCTAGTTAGATTGCAAATCCTCGTAATTTTAACATGTTCATTCCATGGCATACATGCAATTTTAAGACTTGAACACTTGTGTACATACGAGCATACGTAACAATTCCCCCCCCGGACCGCTCCGCTAAAAATTCATCAACTTATATATACTTTCGTAGCCCATATTTCTAACCCAAGTTGCTATTATTATGGACATGCACTAAACCACCTGCTCTCTTTAGCCAAAAGTCCGGGTGATATGTCACTCTGTCACTTACTTTTTTCCCTACTCCTCCTACTCATGCACTTGCCAATTCATCTCTTAAGCTTCTTCACACTCCCCCGGCAAACTTTTCCTAGTCACATAACTTTAGTTCACTTTAGTTTCCTCCAGTTTCACCTAGTTTTTCTTGTTTCATCACATGAAAAATTAGTTCCGCCACCAAAAAGGCCGAGAATCGTCCGTCTCTCGCCCTTGCGGCAGTGTCTCCTTTCTCTATACCTTCCTCCTGTTGCATTACTTATTAGCCAGAACGGCTTCAAACTTTTAAATCGGCAGCAAACTTTATCCATCTTTTCGGTCAACCAATTACTTTCAACTCAATTAACCCACTTTTGCCAAAGCAAGCGAGAGCTCAACTTTTTACAAAGGCAAAATACCAACAACGATGTATACATACAACAACAAACAAACATCAACTTTTCCATAAACTTTCACAGATTAAACACACTCTTTTTCTCCCTCCTCATCCACTGCCTAGGGCAATCAACATACTCTTTTCTATCGCTTCTTTCTTAGATCCTTAAAATTCGCAAAATTGCAAGTATAAAGGTTTCTGAACTTCCTGGACAATTTGTTACATATTCAGTATTACGACTCATTTATAGATCAACCAAAAGCCATGCACTCAAGTAAGCAATCAGCAATCAAAGAGCAAACAAATAATTTCTTTGCTTTAAATACATTTACGGCAGTGGTGGTCAACAGATTTAATTTACCGTCAACAAAACTTGGTCCTTCTTATACATACTAAAAGTTGCGCCAACTTTCCAGCTTTAATTTCAACTTTTACACGGATCGTTAACACACAAACATGCTTCTCTCAACAGCTAATCAAGAAAAGTTGGTCAGCAGATTACAATTAAAAATTCACGACGTGTAAAAGTTGCTTACCAAATTTAACCATACATTCGTCGTCATAATTTGGTTCTTTTCATCCTGGAAACAAAGGCAAAATTCAATTACTTTTCATGTCCGTAGAAAAGTTGAGCGGCGCAGCAAGCTTATATACGAATTTCTCTACATCCAACTACCAGATTTTTAGCAGTCGAAAAACCCCACATTTCCGGCATATATACTTGTACCAACATACTTTTACATAGAAAAACATACAAAACATGAACGGCGAGTCGTCAAAAACATTATGACCTGTCAACGGGTTGAATGGGAAAAGTTGCCACGTTAGCATATATACAGGGACTCTTGAAGAAGAAGCATACGAAAAAGTCGACTTTCTCTCTTGTAAAACAATAAACGGAGAAAACTATTTTCTTTTTAGTCTCTCTTCGTCTCTTGTTGCTTTGTTCCAAACTTTTACATTTGGTAAAATGTCTGTTTTTGTACCCTCAAGAAGCATGTTTACAAAGGGTCATTTGAGGAGATTTAAAATTGCACTCTGCTACACTCTTCTTCTTCTTATTCTCATATGCACTTTCCTTTACAAAGAAAAGAAAAAGACTGTAAACGAGCATGGGAGAAGAAGGAAATCTGGCCAAAATCACTACTACTACTGCTACTGTATATACTACTGAATAAACCGTATTGAGATTCAATCTCTGCAGCTGTCACCCTATTTTATATTCTCTTTCCTCGTTTTACACGACCGTAAGCCTGTCGGCTATAACACTTTTGTCTGTGAGATTCCTTTGAATCGCAACTTATCTTTTATGGCCAAATATTTCTTCATGGGTCATCACCTCACGAGGTGCACTTTCTCTTGCCAGATTTTTATTGCCTCTTCGGCCTGTTATATCCACCTTGCAAAGTCTTCCTCGGCTTCTTTGATCGTAACATACTGCTGAAGCAACTGACTCAAATTTAAACCGCTAAAACATACTGCGGGGTTCGGTATAGTAAATATGCAGTTAGCAAATGAAATCATTTTTAAAATTCCCGCCCTTGAAAGTGTAGCAGGTAAGTAAAACACATCGAAATATATTTAATACTTACCACGTCTATAATTTGCATTAGTGTTAGGCCGAAACTGACTTGTAGAGTTTCGTTTTCTGAAGGAACAGGTCTCTCTAATTGGTTATAGCGTTCTAGTAAGTGGCCCAGTAGTTTCCGTTCGTGCCCGCCACACTGGACTCCTGCAACAATCAAAAACCATGTAATTAGCCTCAAAGATTCTTAAGATTCGTCAACATTATAAGCTTTTGCTTCAGCTGGAAAAAAGAAGCCACACCAATAAATTAGTACACCAACAGCTGGAATTTTATCGACGTCGCCCAGAAGATATTGCCTTTGCCAAGCCAAAAATACCAACAACAACAAGTGTTCAAGTCGTTCTCCTTCTTAGGTTTTTTTAAAACAGGCGCTTTACGAAGCTTTAGAAAACACGTTATGTTCAAGACATTTCCGCGAGAGATTCCATCAACCGCTATGTTCCACCAGATGCGCCGCAAAAATCGATACGACACACACGAGCAGTAGCAGCCCCAGCAAAGTGTGCATTTGTTTTCGTTCGAAACAGTTTCTTATATTTCATCGCTTTTTGTGTCGTCCATGTCCCAAAAAAACAGTAGTTCACATCAATTTTTTTTATAAATTTTGCAAAACGGCAAACTTGATTGTGATCAAATTGTAAAGATCCACCTACGAATTTGTGCCCAATACACAAGTATAAAAGTTGCATAATCTTTTTCCGCTCAGGCTATAAATGTATATATGGCCCGAAAAAAATGTAGGCAAAAAATACACCTTTTTTATGAACCGACATCTCCAATCCAATCTCCTCCAGAGCAACCCTTGAAAATCTCACCATAAATCGCCGCGGGCATCAAAAATCACTTAGTGGCGCCATCACACTATTCCGTTTCTTGTTATATTTTCCTTGTATTCACCTGCACAACGGCCATGTACCAAGTTTCCGTCCTAAGCAACTTTCGGACTTGATGTACACAAGAAAAGCCTTTGAAATATCTTGAGGCACATTGCATGCAAGGTACACACACACATACAAAATTATTGACACCCTCAAGGAGATTTCCTTTTTCCTCTACTACACAGTTCTCTTTGGCACTTTCTCCAAGTAGTAAACTACTGTGGATTTCCGCAGGACGCTACTCCTGGTTGCGTGATCTCTTTTTGGAGCGTCCATATAAGACGCTGAAGAAGAAGAAGAAGAAGAAGACGCCAAAGAATATTCGGGTGTGTATGCGGTGGCGACGACGGCGAGAAGGGAATTCAATTCCCACTTTGGTCGCAAGTGGATTGTGTGTACCCTGGTGGTAAATTCAATTCTCTTTTTGCCACTATATAGTATATTTTCAAAGCGAAACGGACCTCTTTGCTATAGCCGTCGTCATCAAAATCTTGAGGCTGAGACACCACAACAACGAGGACCACAACAAAGGGTATTTTCTTTAGTGAAACGTTCACGTCAGCATATATGCTGCTGTGTATCTGTGTATCCCATTGCTTTTGTAAAAACAATTTCATTCTCTCGTCATCATTTACCTGATCAAAATTTTACAAACGGAATTATTAACGCCCTCTATCGTTTCATCTACCTGATTTGGAATTCGGGCGAGAGTTGTCCAATTCTTGCAGCAGCTCTTTGTTAACTTTAACATTCTGCTCAGGATCCGGCCAAAGTACCAACTTTTATAGACTGTCCGACAGAGTGCTTTCTCTTTTCTGTTTTTGATTCGTCCATGTCTTGGCAGCTTCTTTACAGTTCTTTGTAAAAAAAGTAGTTTTCGTCTCCACTTGGGCAAAATGGCAAGGACTCTTCACTAATTGTCGATTTTATCAGCAAAGAGCTCCAGAGACAGCACATCCATTATCGCTTAATTCATTGCCAATTAACGAGTCGCGGGAGTTAACAAGTTTTCTAATTGCTTCATTGCTTCCTATATTCAGTTCCGCTATCGCTTCTGAGAGAGATCTCGCCATTTGTAGTAGTTGAACATTTTTACAGTTTTTTATAGCTTCGTAATAAAAAACACGTATGTAATTTTTCTTCTAAACGAGCTTTAACATTTTTTTCTCTAATTTCTAAGCAAATACACTTCAAATACATCAACATTGCAAGTGATATAAATCACTTTAACAGATTTCTTGAAGCCACTCTTGAAATTGTTGAAATCTAATCAGGCTCTAATGGTCCCACCAAAATAACACGTGACTTTTAGCCAACCAAAATAAATTACTAATAGCATCAAAAGTAGCGAAATGAGAACCTGATTTCTAAAAGCCATCCAACCGAATAAAGGCAAAGACACTCGCACACATAGGAGCGCAATAAATTATTTTCTGGTTAAACACGCCACCGAGACCTTTCCAGCGCTCAATTTCAGTGGCTCCTCCAAGAGAGCTTCCAGCCTGCTGGAGAAGTCCCAAAAAACACGAGCCTCATCCTAACGCATGCATATACAGTATGCAAGAAGTACGTGAAGAATTCGCACGAAACCTTAGTCGAGCAAAAGGTTCCAACGAACGAGACTCACGTCCTCTGTATTCGCACATATTTATATATACGTCCTGCATCGTTTGTGTGTGCATTTGAACCCGAATTCACATACACGTTGCTGATTTGTCACCCGCCTTGTTCAGAATCATTTTCATGTACGAGTCCCCTTCTTCATAGCTACAGCTTTTTGGGAAGTGTAAAACATGTATTTAGATTGGAGCAAGCTAGAATCATGCTCTTCTCCAAGCTTTCTACAATCCATGGCAGCAAAACAAGATTAATTTCATGAGCAATCACCCAACTTCCGGTTTCATTTTCACTGGGATGCAAATCCTCGTGGCTTAATATATACGCATACATATAGCATACATCCAGAAGAATCCTTTCGCGGTTACTAGGGGAAATCGATACATAAAACCAGAGCCAACTGGGAAAACGTCAACAATGCTTGCAGCCCCGAGATAAAACAATCTCCTACGGGCGAGCGCCCGTACGCTTGCAAGCAGTGCGCTAATGCATACACACAACTTGGTAATGGGAATGGGAGGAAGAGGAGGAGGAGGACAGTCTTGAAATTTCAGACCATTAATGCTTGTTCCACCAAACTCTTTGCCTTTACAAAACCTGGTTTATGGATGTTTTATGTACTCGGAAGGATACGGGGCTGGAATCCTAAACTCGAATTAAGGAGGACACAAGATCCCGCTTAAGAGGTGATAAAACGTGTACAAATTTCAAGTAGCTGTATAGCCAGCTAGTCAGCTAGCTTCCCCTATATATATATTATTGCCGTGTACACACTTATGTGTATTGTAAATAAATCCACTCGCCGAATTTAGTCCGCTAAAACTTTTATGCAGGTTAGCTGGCTCTTGAGCAATTTCAGCAGCCACTTTACTCTCAGTACAACTACAAAAACCGTCACATTTTTGCCTTGATAAACTTATATCAATTATATTGAACTTCTCTTTGATTCAAAACTGAGCTGAGATTGAAAATTTAAACACTTGCAGCGCAGGAAATTCGAACTCTTAAAATTACTAAGAAAGCTTTGGATGAGCTTTTGGAACACATGGAAGAAGTGTCCTTTTGGAACCCTTTTGAGCTTGCTTTCACTTGAGTATCGGCGGCACTCCACGCCCATTTACATTAGCATATAGATGAACGTCTTTGTGTACAAAACGGAATGGAATAGCGAAGGCTATCATCATCGAGAGATTCCGACGAAGGAGAAAGCGAATCACAATCCATCCCAGCCTTACATAAGGATAAGAAACATCAACAAGGAAAACATGTCATCAGCTGTGTCTCTCCTTGCTGAAACAACAGCAAACGAGAGAGAAGAGAAAGCTAGACAGAAATTGCAGAGGCAAAACGGAAACGACGACACGTTTTTCAAGTGTTTTCTCTCATATACAGACCGAGATATTATACTGCAAAAAAATGATGAACAGAAACGTGAAGTGGAATTATAGAGGAGTGAGTTGGTGGAACAAGTTATTAAAAGGATATGAGATAACGACTAAACCCATGTGTTTTATATAAATTTTGTCGCCTACAACGATGAAACTATTCCAGCCGAGGCTGGGTACCTAATGACGAATTTCAGGGATTTTGTATAAATTGTGTATACTCCAGCGCGAAATTTAATAAGCGGAAAGATGAAACAACAAGGACGAAGGACATGGAAAAAAGAGAGAAAATTGAGGAATTTTGTGAATGTTTTTGCAGGAGCGGCACGAACTACAAGAACCCTACTACAGCCTAGAGGATTTGGCAATGCAATTTATTTTTCTGACGGATGGATTAAAATGCAACTTTGTTTCTATTTTTCACATTTACTTTGTCAGCTCTTTTCAATTAATCATTCATGTTTGTACAGCAGAGGACTTGAATTTTTCGCAAAAGTGTGGGTCGATCAAGGCGCCCTCTATGCGCGCGCGCATTTTACTTTTGTCTTTAAAAATTGTAATATTAATAGAGGAAAAGGTGGAGGAGGAGCAAAATGCTGTACATTAAATGGCATAGGGCATTAGTGTGTGTACATAAAAGCCTTATTGAAATTACTCTGGGCACCATCTTGTTTTGATGGCTTTCCAATATTAAGGCATTGCTCTTGGTTCGTTCGTGGTGTTGAAAAAGAGAAAGCTCGTTTGGAGGCATACACAAATGGGACTTTGGACCAAGGAATGGATTCCATCAGTATTACGGTTTGGATTCATGGAAATTAATACGACTTTAATTCCTTTAACTGTCAACAGGGGATTAGGGGGAGCTGTAATGATCATTGCGGAATAGCCGTTTCGGCTTGTGGCTTTCCGACTTGAGGCAATTTCCAATTTCGTTAAAATTTCTCCCAATCTTTAGAGAAACTTTACAAAATTTCAGCCAAATTTAATAACGTACATTGTTATATACAAGTGTGCAAAAGCGACTTCCCTACTTCCGTTTAAAGTGTCTGTGGATGACGAAGGTTTTGATAATTTCATTGTCTTTAATATACTTACGAACATTAGTGGAAAGTGGTTGCTGTTGTAGAGCAACTTGAAGCTTTTCAGCAAACTTTTGTTGTTCAAATCCGCCACCAAGTCGCTTCTTGTCAATAAGAGCTCTGTCTATTCTTGCACACGTAATTGTTTTAGGTGCACACGGCGGCGGCAATGTAAAGTTTGTCATGTACATACACCATTTCAAGTTAGTTGAGCCCCCAAGCTTTGCTTTCAGAAGGCAAAAAGTTGCTACATAACTTCCCCAAGTTACCAAGGGAACAACATATTTGCCTTGTTTGTTCACGGGCGGAGAAGCTGAGAAAATCCATTTAAAATATTCTTGGAACAACCAACAACCACTTTTCCAAGTATGCATAGACGTGGAAATTTAGTCTTCTCAAAAGTTTGTTTCCAACAGATTTGTCTGCTTTAATATTAAATTGTTTCCGGTGTATAAGTATTTTGTGTACACATTTGGATTCATTGTCCGATTGTCCTTTACTGTCCTTTATGCTCACACGTTTGCTGTGGAAAAACATGCTGCTTTTATTGACTTGCCAAAAACAGAGCCATATGGTGATAAATAGACACGAGTTGCCACACACACAACATGACCAATCGGCCAGTTGATCCTCGGGATCGGGCTCAGAACTTTGATGTAAAAGTGAAAGGTCCAGCCATAGGTTTGGTCAAAGGTGAGGACGACGGCGGTTTTGTGTGCCATTTGCCACAAGCTATTTTTATTGGTCCTTTTCGAAATAACCGGGATTCGGTGGGGGACCGAATATAAAAAAAGAAAGATTTTTTTACTGCAAAACTATCTTGTGTCGGCCGGCAGTTGTTTCTTTTGTGTTCACGGAGTTCAGAGATGATGAAACTATATGGAACCTCGAAAAACGTCGGGGTAGTAAAAACAAATATTTTTATAATCTTCTTAGCAATTTAATGTAATTTCACATGGCCTTTCGGCCATGGAAGCTGGAAGATAACCAACGGTATTTGTTCAGGAGAAACTCAAGAAAGGGCGCTTCATCAAAACTCTTCGAAAAATTTTTTCCAACAAACAAACTAACAAATATTGATTTTCTCATATCACAAGAATTCACAAGGAGAAACGTTCTGTGTTTGATTTTGTTCCATTTATACGTGTGTGGGTGGATGTGTTTGTTTGTCATAAAATCCTCATTCTGCTCGAAACGCTTCCAGCGTAAATATACTAAGCTTCTGACGACATCCATGTTGTTTGTGTACTCACTCCGTATAAGCATGCCCGGGAAATGAGCGTGACACTTTTGCGACATATTTAGCGAGGGACGAAGATTACTCAGTCAGCAGCAGGTAACGTAACATGTGAATGACCCCTTGCAAAACTTCAAGTAAACTTTTCAAAGTAAGTACTTGAGACCAAGAGGCGACTAGACTCAATCACGCCTCGGACTCCTTGCTAGAGCTTATACTTACTTACTTACTTAGAACTGACGAAACTGCTGGTGAGCAAAATTCCCACTGGACCACATGGAGCTCCTTTCCCCGTTAAGCAGCAAACCTGTCAACTTGGCGCTTAAATGATACAAGACCCGGGCATTTATCAATCAGCAGCATCAGATTCGCCTCGCCGTGGTGGTGGCAAATAGCCATCATTTGTCAAGTTCAATTTTCTAACGTCTACTAATGTCTGTGTATCTACTGCGCGTCTATAACGTGTCCATCAGAAGACTAAGACCAGGACACCAGTCTTGCCTGTGGATTGAGGCTCTCAGCTGAGCTGGGTTTTGTTTCCGTGTGTCGTCGAGAGATTTGGACCGCACGGACGGAATATATACAGTCTTCCAGGGCGCTTGTTTTGAAATCGGACAAGTTTTCCACCGTCTGTCCTGGGAGACTCTAGAAACTTTGTAGCCTAGTGGAGCCTTACCGCAGCCCTATTAAACATGACTAATGACCTGTTAGAATTATTAGACCAGGCTATAAAATATCATGAATTCTGCCGAGGCTTCTTCAAGTCGCGGCTTGGCGATTGCCGTGAAATCACGCTTTACCACAGAAACTAAGATTAATTCTACAGCTTCTGGAAATCTTCAAGAGCACTTTGAAAAACTTTCCTCCTTCTAGCCAGTATCAGGCTTATAATTCAAGGCAGCTTTTGGTCGCTTCTTGACCTAGGCCAACCCTCTGCAAAAACTTGCAAAAATTATAGCACCAAAATATAGTCAGTGCCCGTGCAATATATACGCATACATATACCTCGGAAGATTTATGACCGCCTACTGCCAACTAGACGCCCGCGCCTAAGGTTAAAGCCTATAGCATGATAAAAACTAGAAAAAGTCTTTCACCAAGTCATGCCTGCCCTTTAATAAATATTTTATAATTTTTCTGCCCACGAGTCAGCATCACAATTTCCTCAACTTTCAAAACGACATTTTATACGACGTATAAAAATACCAATGTGCGGCAACTTTTCAAACTTTTCAAAACCACCCGGCAAAACGCTTCATTAAACTCTGAGCTTTTGTTCGCTTCTTCCGCTGACGCTGCTCCCGCCGCCAAATTTGTTCATGACGGAAGCGCATCTTTTGCTTCTCCTGCTTTCTCGCATAGTCTGTCAAACTGTATAGTAAAGTTGACGCTGCGCTGCATTTGCGGCCTTCTTTTCTCTGTATTCTTCAAATACTAAACTTCCCTCCAGCCCGCATTTCCCCAACCAGCATAGAAGAATCGGCGAAGAGGTCGTCCCGCTTGGAAAAATTCTTGGGCGGTTGACAAATGATTTCCACTTTTTCCTCCCAACGCTCCAATGTATTCACTCAAGCATACGGCCACAAAAAAGTTTCTGACACTTTTACCTCCGTCAAGTCGCTTCAGTGTTATTCCTCCAAAAAGTCTGGTATCCACTCACAATGTGTATTCTATATACTCACATCTACAACTTGCAACAGCGTCTCACCGCTCCTGCAAATAAAACCTGGAGCGAGCTTTCCATTGGAGTCGTGCACGCTGAAACGCTAGAGAAATAAGGGTTTGCCGTTATTATCAAGCGCCCTGACACTTTTTGCAAGCCGAAGTAACGACAACGACGGCAGTACAAACTTATGGAAGAATCCACAGTTATTCAAAACGGTTCTCAGTCAGCCTCGTCTTCGTTGCCGTCGTCCCGCTGGGAAGCTTTGTGTATAACAACATAGAAGGAAGCGAAATTCACCGACTTGGAACGGGCGAGTTTCTCTACTTGGAATTCAAGAAGATCTTGAAGCATTCACAAAAAGGAAAAGAAACCAACAGCTTCTTCAAACTCTTGTGATATTTATAAACTGCAAAATGCAACAAAACAAGCAGCGACGAGGAAATTCAAGGATGCAGCGGCTTCCTTCAGGCAATTTTAAAATTACGGAAATTTAGGAGAAACCCGAGAAGCTTCACTCTAGCCTAGAGTCTCTAGCAGCATATCTTGCTCCGGGTATTAGAGACTAATTAGTTCCATGTCTAGAATTTTCCCGCCAAATTATTATACACATTACATTATTAGCATTATATCTACATGCAGCATCCAACTTTCCGTCCTTCCTCCTTGTCACATCAATCTTTTTCCAACAAGGAGCTGTCAACGATGCATATTTACTTTCTTTTTAAAATTTAAAAAGCTCAAAAGACAATCACTCATACACAACTCTAAAAAACATGTACAAAATCGTCCCTCGCAACGTAACCAAGAAAAAGCGTACACACTTTTCGTGACAAAAACGTTAAGCACGTTCAACGTGGCCGTATATATAGAAAAAAGATAAATGTGAAAGCTTGAAACGGGACGGAATGAAAACATATGAAGCTGTCAAGTTCGTCTTGTCTTCTTATTGCTTTTCCCGCCCTGCGAAAAGGAGAAACTGTTGTAAATAGCAAAGCATATAGTTGCAGTTGAAGGGAAAGCAATTGCTTCTGGGTCTTGTTGAGCGGTTTTTGGTTATTATTGTTCCTTTGAAAATTTCCAAGTTCCCGCCGCGCACTACATTTCTTCGAACTTTCCAGTTCGTAGAACAAAGGATCCGTGTGCTTGTAAAATTTTGCCAAAAAGTGTTTAATTTGCGACAGGTGTGTGTGTGTGTTTGTATTTGCGAATCTTGTTTTCTGCGAAACGAGCACTTTGTACATAATTAATTGTCTCTTTTTGCATATAGCGTCCTCTGGCCAGAATTCCTCGTTTATATCTGCTTGCTTCTTTCCTCTATGATTCGCCGTGCAACAAGCAGCATTCATTTCCCTTTGATCAAGTCAAACAAAGATACGGAAAGAGGCAAAAATTAAAAGTGCATGAGTTGGAAGTAATGAAATGAACAAGTTTTTGCCAAAAGGCGGCAAGCAGTGTGCTCCCAACTTTCACTATTACAAACAAAACCAGACTCGGCAACACAACAGAAATACACATTAGACAAACGTGGTGACAGCAGCGCTTCGTCGCACAAATGCCATAACCTTTTTTATAAATTTTTCTCACTGGTCTTTGTCTTATTATTATTTAGTCAACTTTTTCAAATTGAGCATATAAGTTTTTTCTCGATGTTTTTATAAGCTCTTGCTCTTAACTTTTTTGCGAAACAAGCAGCTATTGATGTAACGCCTAATCAAGGGCTGAAAATATTAATCTTGTTCAAAAACTTTGTTGTTATCAGGCCTAGCTTTTGGAAGTTTTTTTTTGGATAGTCATTTGTAAATGGCGTGGTTTAATTTAGCCTTGACACAACCTCCCCTCCAAATTGAACTTTTGGACCTCCTGCTGCTTTGCTGATTGAGTGCTGGTCATGTAGGACATTTTTCTTTAAAGCCTCCCCATTTAACAATATGCCGGAAAGCCTTGGGAATCCACCAAAAATACCATGTTGAAAGCTACCCTGAAATATACCTACATATTGACGTTTTGCACGTTCAGTCAGGAACTTCATTTCTTGCTCGCCCAAGTTCTTCTTGTTCCTCCAACATTAGACATACTTGACTGAACGTTTTCGTACGTATCCAGGGCCAAATTTCCCCCTTGGAACAACTGCTCACCTGATTACTGCTATTCATCATTGTCCTTCATTTAACTGGCGGGCTTTCTCTTTTCCAAGTCTCATCCTCTCGAAACTTGTGTGCTCAACTGGCTTGGACTTGGAAGGTATAGACGACTGTGAAAACGAGGTCTTGATCCCCACATTATTATTCTGCCAGCTTCCGCTAATTGACTCTATTCAACTTTATTGCGGAACAAAATACAGTACATTTGTAAGCAGCTTTGGACTTTCCTTGCTCCTTCTCTTCCTGGTTCGCTCTTTGTTATTAATGGAGCTGGAGACAGGAACAGTGGCTTGTCAACCAGCGTGAAAAGCTTCTTCCTGGCTTTTTCACTCTTCTTCTTCTCCCTCGCCTTCTCTTGTTTATGACATTTGCAAATTTAATTTTGCCGCCAGGAAAGTTGGTTTCAATTATATGAAATGGAATTCATGTTGTTTGCTGACGGGGAGAAGAAATCTCGTTAAAGCAGTATAGTTAGTAATCAAGTTTATTGTCGCCGACAGCCACGAAATAATGAGCATAGGTTCTTGTAAAACTTTTGCCGATCGCTTCGCCAGTGTAATTAAGGTGCAAAATTTATTTTTAGCAAGATTTAAAAAAAATGCACTACTGTCACAACAGGCACGTGCTATTATGGGGCTGTGCGTATTCATTTGTGTTCTTGGAAGCCCACGAAAGTAGGCTTGGTTACATGGAAACTTGTGAGCCAGACTGGGTTGTGCCATTTTGGCTGGCTCGTTTTGGCCCAACCGCCAATAAACTTCGCCTTACTTTCCTTCATCTTGAGCATACGAGTTTTGGTAATTAGTTTCCAGATATTTTGTCTTGGTGTAATATGTGTTGGGCGAGGGGAAGAAGAAGAATGGCTTGGATATTCCGTCGTTGGTAGAACCAAGTTCATTTCGAGGAGCCCAGGAAACAGGAGCGAAAGTTGCTCGTGTGAAAATGACTTTCTCCACTTGGACAGTTGGTTGCCGAGGCGGCGAAACCACTCTTTGACGGCGTATTACAATGACTGAATATGACAGTTTTGAAATCCAACGCCGCCCACACGTTCCGCTTTTTGGCGAGGTCCACCAACCAACCTCATCACCATCATCATCCATCCAGTCAAGTCTCACACATGCACTGACTCATTTCCGCTCACAACTCCTCAAAGACGTGGGGGAAGAATCCTTTATACAATTGTCATGCCGGCTAATAACCGTTTGTCAGCAGTGGCTTCTACTGTAAGAGTCCCGGTTGAGATTGAGGCTCCTTCTTCAAGTGTTAAACACGTGTGTGCTGTTGAGAGCTGTGAGCTGTTGTATGCAGTCGATTACTTGGAGGAGCAAGAATGGACTTATTGTGAGGAAGCGTAGAATGGCGCAGTTGAAAAGAAGAAGTAGGAGCAGCACATGGAAAAAGTGGTCAAGTAAGTAGCTGACGGGGCTTGGACACTGGAATTTTAGTTGGTTGTATTGACTTTCCGTCCACGATTTCGTTTTTCCACTCTTGTATCTATCTTATTTATCCGGGTGGTAGCTTCAGTAGCTTTGCGTCTACAAAACTCCCCCCACCGTCCTGTACCAAGGGCCCGTTTCCTTGTCCATGCCAATGAATTCCCGGATTCCACACACATTCCCTCAGGATTAACTTCTTTCCTCTGGTTCCGGGAGAATGACTGCTGTTGAAGCCAGGCAGTGATTTCCAGCCGGGGTTTTGCAGCAACTCCTGGATTCCTAGCTGGTCATAGTCAAGGAAGCAGAAAAAAGTCTAAACGCTTTTGACCAGTATCAATCTATCTATCCACCTACCTGCTGCTCCTCCTGCAAAAATGCAACTGTCTACCACTACTTCTTCTTCTACTGACTAAAAAGAAATTTGTTGTAAGCTGAGCTGGTATTATCCCAGCCACTAGATCACATGGGAATTTACGAGATTTAGCCAAGGTTGCAAAGAAAGAGTGAAAAACATGGGGAAGAGCACAAAAAAAGTGCAGACTGGTTCCGTAAAATTAGAGCCGTCTGGCGACGGGAGGGACGCTACCCACCTCAGCGCCTGGGATCTTTGTTCGTTTGTCCACTTTATCAAAATCCGGTTCCCGCAGGATTATGCATGCAAGAGCTAGACCTGCGTCCAATCACGTCCTGTGGTTATCAAATTTTCTGTATCTATATTTGTTTGTTGTATACGACCCAGACATGGCTGTTTGCTGGTAGCTTATCGCCATCGAGAGCCGTGGGCCGTGACTAGCCTTGTTTCTTGACCAAAGAGGCCTATTTTGTCCCCCAGTGTTTTTTTAAACCAAATCTCATCCTCGCCTACTGTATCACGGCCTCGCATTCCGTATAAGTGCACGGAGGTAATCGAAGATCTCACGATACACACATTTGTGAATACGTGCATAAGCAAAAACAAGCTGATTGGTATTCAGACTACCGTAAGCCCATTGCAATAAACACTCGCCGTAGAAGATTAGTGGCAACTAACCAATTTATATAAAAGTAATTACCACTCAGCACCACACACAGCGTGATTCAGTCGCCCGCCCAAACCACTGCACACAGTGGGTCGCCCTGCTACATAATTTACTGCGGTAGGAGGAGACTTATCTGGAACATCATCTCAGGCTCGTATGTGCCATAAACAAAAGTTTACTACTACTACTTGCTTTTCCTGAACTCGAAAGAATACTACTCCAAGTCACATAGACGCACGTGGTTCTCACTCACACACATATATATACCAGATTTCCATCAGAAACAACCAAATTACTACCTACCTACCTACTGTCCCTTGATAAACATATATGTATATAGCAAATGAATCTTTCGCAAAAGGAAACAGACCGCAAATTTTCCCTCTGAGCCAGTTCTTGTTCGATTCCTCCCGTTCTTCATCAGCGGCGGCTTTGGCTTTCTCTTCTTGTATACTTGAACAGTAGTTGCTGCCTTGCATTCACCTTTCCGTTCCTCGAGTCGAGACAATGGAGAAGAAATATACACGCGCTCCCAGCCTCATCTAATAATGTTCAGAGCGTCAATCCATTTGCTGAGAACAGGTTTCACTACTTTCTTCTTTCTCTTTTGCTCTCCTCAACCTATACGTATTTCAACCCGCAACTTTCAGTCCTGCAAAAGCCCTCAGGCTCCGGACCAAAGTTAAAGAGTCTTGTCTTCTGATATGTCGATGGGATGGGAGCCAGAGGGCTTCGGAGCAGTATTCAGTAGAACTCTTGAGCTTGTGAAGCTATTTCGAGCTATGTATAATGTATACGTTGTTGGTGAAACTTTTGCAAAATCATAGATCGGGTCCGACTTGGACTTTACACTATTTCAAACAACCCAGTGTCGTTGGTTCCGGGCCGTTAAGCTCCAAAGTGTAGCTTTAAAAGCTTGTCAAGGTTAAGAGAGAGAAAAGAGTAAACTGGCTCCATTACAATAGGACGACAATCTGTCCTCTGACTACTCACTCGCTGCCCCTCATAACAACAACAAGCTCTTTGGTTTTTCTGGTCATCAAGTCAAAGTGGATGTCATCAGAATGAAGCGAGTCGGAAGTAACTTCCGTTGTGGACTTGAGGTCGCCCAGGAATTTGAGCATTTGCATTCTGACAATCGACAACCAACAGTCTAACAAAGTAAGTGAGCAAGTCGTCGTCCTCGTTGGACATCCATTTTTGAACATGCTTCAGCGGTTCCGGGCGAGGAAGGACGTGTGGACTCTCGCTCGCCGCCGCCGCTGCTCACTTTTGCAGCCTCATCGAAATGATAAAGACAACCACGACCACATCACTGGCCTATTTCACGTCCCGCCGCCGCTGAGAGCTGTGCAAATACACTTAGGCTAACTTTGACCAAAAGTGTGTGCGTGTTGGGAGAATCGAGTGGAGGGAAGAATTTCGGCGGGTCTACAAAATCCTGCTTGTTGTCGACCAGAGGCATAAAGGAAGCATTAGTATCCGCCACCGCTGCTTGAAAGCCCAAACGAGCTCACACACAGAATCCACAAGCAAGAAAAAGCGGGATATGCCCAACTGAGCAACAAAACGGAAACTTTCACCAAAATGCAAGCATGTCGGCGACTGGGACGTGGTGGTTGTTTCTGCTGCTGCTGCCGAGAATCGTCGAGAGACGAGAATGAAACCAATAGCTAAAATGGCTACTCTACTACCCTTTGAATCACACATTCCCACCGCCGCCACATGGAAGTAGAAGAAACGGATATGGGCTCATGTTTCCGGCTATTCTTCCAACTGCTCTCTATTGCTTTCACAATTTCTTCCTTTTCACTTTCTCTCTCCTTTGTTTCTTTCCGTGAAAATTCCCCGTCGTGTTGATTAGCTGAGCTCGAGGAGAGAGGCAGCTGAGTAAATTGCTTTAAAGCATATGGCGAAGCGAGGGAAAAAAAGTTTCAAGAAAATCTCCTTTGTGATTCTCCGATATCATCGGGGTAAATGTCAACCGGATGTAAATGTTAAACGGTGGACACTATTTCGTGTTTTTTGGCGGGAGATTTAAAATACAGCAAACGCAGCAATACAGTGACCAGAGTCACCAAAAAGGGTCACCGGAAGTGGACGAGGGTGGCGCTTGCGCCACCCTCGTTTCAAATTTCGCGCCAACTTCGAAGCCACTCGCCGTGGACCTTGAAAGCTGGAGTTGGCTGGCATCAGTCAACTGTATGATTTTTCTCTCTTCTCTTTCCTCTCAACTTTCTCTAGGAAAAGTAATTTCGCTCTCCTACCAACCTCCAACAGCAACGCATTTCAAGCAACAAAGTTATTTGTCTTTCATTTCCTCTTTCTCCAACAACAAGTTCAACTTGCTTAGCTTTTGCGAAAAGCGGAAGCACGTCTATAAAGCAGCGGGAGGACGTGTCAAAAGTATATCACCGCACACGTTAAAACCAACCACCAAACACATACAAACTTTACACGTTATTATATACAACAACGTCTTGTTCACTTCTTCGACTTGTGCGACGAAGAAGACGAAGACTTGTGCTTCTGAATCCACGAAACAAGAGAGCAGAAACAGAAAGTCGCTGCCGCCGAAACCCAAACTGGCATCCTTATTTTTTACAGCAAGCGCTGATCATAATATAACAGCCCTTCGCATGCATCGACGACCAAGAAGAGCGCTTTCGTCGAGGCGCGTTCCAGTTTTGAAACTTGTATATTTTACCGCCGAATTTTCCTACTGTACACACCTCTTCGATTCCTTCGGTATTACTTGAAGCCGGAACTGCTCCTTGTTGGGCGCTATGGTTCTAAAAACGCCGAGTCGACAGTTGGCAAAAGATGATGAGAACTTGTAGGAACCAACCGGAAGCATTTCCTCCTCCGCCAGGCTCTTTTCTGAACATATTTTGAGCTATACCTGCGAAGGAACCTGGATTATTCAGTAGAATATAGCCAATAACTTCTCAAGACTTTCTGGAGGACTCCAGATCCACCATGGAAGAAACAAACAATTTTCCACCTCACAACTTTTCTTTCTCCGTAGCAGCAGCTAGGAGCAGCTTGCTCTTTTTCCTTGTTCAGAGCAAAAGTTTGGAAATGAGCAAGACATGACTGACATTCAATACTGCACCGATGCCAAGGAACGCACTTGTTCACGTTCTCCGATGTCGCGAGCTCATCGACGTCTAAATTGAATATCGTCTACTGCATCTTCAGCAATGAATCTCCAGGGCCAGTTCCCCGATGTCCTCACCGCAAATTGGCATATTAAGACACAGTGTAATCAAATTGACTGAGGACATGTCCTCCTCTGGATCTTCTTCTTGTTCTTATTACATGGTGACAAGCACTTTAGGCCAAATAAACATTTTCTGATATGGTTGTCAACCTAAACCTAATATATACTATTATTCGCAAAACAGTTGACTTGCCTAGTCCACGAGCAAGAGCAAAATTGTTTATTTAATTGACAACAATAGCGCCTTTCAATCGTCTTCCGGATTATGTCCGAAGAGGAGAAACAAAATAACGTCTTCACAGCTATTCCTGTAAGGATAGGAAGGAGGCCTCCTTTCCAAGACTCGGGATCCAACTTTGAGCCATTATTATGGAACCCCATCCTGATGGGGTATCCTTATTGAAAAGGGGTTAGAGATTGTTCTGACACTTTTAACTTT
>JAQGBJ010001589.1:0-21879 GCA_034698345.1 Sphaeridia pumilis | reverse complement strand
GCCATTTTGTGGTGAAAGCAGGCAAGAGCTGCGCTTCGCTCCGCTCCTTGCCTTTCTTCTGCCCACACAATATATACGGCACTAACCCTGTACTGACCTTGGTGTCAAGTAATTGTGCTCGTACCCACTCATATACTCGTGATTTGCGGTACTGTACCTCTCCAGAGAGAAGAACCATTGCTTCCTCATAACTAAACCCATCCGCGCGGCCATACCTCGTTGTGGTGCTGTTTCTGTTCTTGCATTTGTAACGCTATAAAATGGCAAGAGTCAGGAGGGATTATTATTAGACCAACATGAAGGTTAACACACACATCATCTATCAGCATAAAACCCATAGACTTACACATTTGTCCATGAGTCCTGTTTCAACTGCCTCTTGAGAAGGAAAATAGAGTTTAGCCCCTGTAAAGTCAGGTCTTGGAAGTGTGCTCCAACTTGTTGAACAGTACCTTCTTGTTGTATCATAAAGTCAGCAATGTTCACTTGCTGATCATGTATGTGAGCGCCAATCGGGGATCCAGGGATTAGTCCATGGGGGAGGAGACCGATGAATTGAGGTATTTGACATGAAAATCCGAGCAACAGGCGACCCTTTATGAAACTTCAAGCGCTTTCACATAAAAAATTAAGTCCAGTGAAAGTTAATACTGTTCAGCATGTACCAACTGCTTCTCAGATTGAAACTTCACCTGAGCTAAGGCATATCAGGTTAGTTAACGTTCACGCTGACAAAATAAAGCCGTTTCAGGGATTGTAATGGAGCTTAAAAAACCAATCAGCAGGTGTGCAAATTGTCATGAATTCGAAGCTGAAGCTCAAAATTCCTGGACCGGCACGATCGTTTGTACCTTTGCATATTGTCATGCACGAGATGTTAGATAGCGGCCCTCAAGTCGAAATTCCAGCTGTCGAAAGCACGTGTACCGTTGGACCATCGGAGTTTGAGTTAGGAAATTATCAGGTTTGCTGATATGACTGCTTACATTCGTTTTGATGTTAACTTTAAAAACTAAAGTTTGAAACTTGTTTGAACAGAGCGACTCACACTTTTGGTTTAAAAGCCGTGAGCAGGATCCAATGAAAGAGTTTGGAAAGAATGTCCTGTGGTGGCATCGCTATGGATGCTTGAGTCGTTGGTGTAATCTGAGCCTGGACGTGATTCCGACTTCCAATGCCAGAAAAAGCAGATGAAGTCCTTTTTTCAATCGGTCTTGAAAGAAGGGGTGGGCCCAAGAATGTCCGGCAGCATTGTTACCTTTCGTTTCGGTCTAAAAAGTAGGTTGAGGTTACGTTTTGCATGCATTGTGAAAGAGCTTTTCGGTTGGATTACCAGAGCAAGCACGACAAGAACTCGTATGCTTCGGAATCTGGTCTTGAGGGTCACTCGAAGTGTTCCGTATTTGATGAGAGAGCAATTCGGTATGTTGAGAAGCGATTGAAAAGATGTCATTGATATGACATAACGTGAATTTTTCCCATAAGCAAAATACAACTGAAACTTTTTGATGATCTTTGACCTGGAAAGGGCTGACCGGCGTGACCCAAACTCAATAGTGTAGATGCTCGGTCAATGGGCTATCAGGTGGTTCAAGTCCCACGGCAATCCCACTGTCCATTCGTGAGATAATTGTGTGACGGACGAAGGGACCACCCTGCACTTCCATCAAGTTGCTTCGCGACTGAACAAGCCAGCGGAAATGATGTTTCCGTCGGCCCAGCAAGAAGAGTGATCAGGAATGCGGTGACCATTGAAGGAACCCATTTGTAGAGTTTTAAAAGGCGGTTCGAATGGTATGTCACATGTCACCTTAGCTACCCCCGTGTAGGAGAATAATTCATTCCTGAACGGCAATGTTCCAGACTGGGCCCAAATTCAAAAATCACCCCAGCTACCCCCGTGTATGAGGCATAATAGTTTTTTTCGCAAGTGTCGGGGTTGTAACATGTGTCAGGCTTTTTCGACTCCCATAATCTGTGCGCACGGCGAATTGTTTGTCGGACTGATCTAAAAGTCAATAAAACTGCCATAGTTACCGGCTTAACTCCAATTACGAAAAGTTGCTCCAAATACTGTTTCCAGTACCAATTTGTGCTGCATCCATGTATAAAAACATACAATGAGGAAATGGCTGTCTCATCTTCCGTCGAAACTGATTCCTTTGAGACTTTGGCATTGGTACCCGCCAATGCAGTCTTTAGCCCATTCGAAAACTCCTCAATCTTCGAACCTCCGACATACACCTCCAACCTTGCAATCCAGAATATAAACTGTGATTACAACATACTCTTCAAGATTCGCAGCACTTCTGTTGTGAAGTTTAAAGTGTACCCAACTCTGGGCGTTATCAACAGTAAAACATCCAAAGTCGTTCGAATCCTCTCTCGGCTATCAAACGCCTACCCAGAAGCAATCAACTCCGAGCGTTTTCAAGTTCAACTACTTCCAATCCCATCCAACATTCGCATCTTGAGTGACTTCAAAAGTAATCAATGCAAATGTAAAGTCACTCATTCTGGAACCACCAACGCCAACTTGTTCACAGTTAAGGACGCCCACTTCCGGGAATGGCGCTCAATTACCGACCTTAGAACAGCTTGGCTCAAACTGTATGCATACGTTACGGAATGTGATTTTCTGTACGAGAAACATTATGTCAAGTGCCGAGTGGAGTCCAACGTGCCCACGGGTAGAATGGAACACTTAGATATTTTGCCTAAGAAGAAGCCTCATGGAAGTCAATCTTCTGTGCAATCAAGCCTTGAACATTCCGACAGTGGGCTCACATCATTTTCAAAACCTGCCAAGCATCGGACCTACTACGGCGATGACAATGGAGATCAAATTGAGAGACCTTTCTGTTCCGAATCACCGTTTTTGAGCCATTATCTCGATGGAAGTCGGGATCGAAGCGGAAAAGGGTCATTTGAGAGCGCCAAGAATCAAGTTTTTATGAATCTCGAAACGTACTGCTGGGAGAAAATCTCCATTGTGTGGCTCCTGTTTACGATCCTGTTCACATTGTATGCCATGGGACTTGTCCCTGTAAAAACGTCCTACGCTGTCAAGTTCCGGGAAGAAGTACCAATTTTTGGGCCTGCAGATGGCCCGTTTGATACATGGCAAGCTATCTTGTACGGATGGATTGTGAAACCAGTGTACTACAACGTATTCAGTTCCTGGTTAGGCAATGGCTGTCTTTGGCCATTTATCAATATGCCGCCAGTCAGATTTCTTGCTTCGCATTTCAAGTATTTCGTCTAGAAACAATCGGCCTTTCTATGAATTAAGCTCCTTTTGAATGTAGTTTCTTAACAGTTTTTACACAAAAGTCACCCACGTGAACTCGTCTTTTGTCATATTTCGTCACTCCACAAGTCTCTTCTCTCACTTTCAATCTTCTTCCGTAACCTGAAACAATTCAAAGCTTGTCATCTTCAATCGAAGCTATCTGCGTTTCAGTCTGCTCCAAGTCATCCTCAGGTGTGTTAGCAAAAATGAAGTCGTCTGTTATTTCCGTACTTGTACTGGCTTTAGCCAATGTGGCGATATCAAAACTTGACAGCCCAGCTGAACATCGATACCAGCTTCAAATCGAGTCTCCGACACCACTTCAGCGACCTCTGACGCTTCATGAAGTCCACCACGTCCAAGGCCGAGTAAGTCGAAGCTGAATCTAGATCATAATCTAAAGCTGTTCGTTCATATATTATATGGTCTCAATATTTGAAAACTGTTTTTCGTTTTGTAGTTTAAAAGAGGAGCAGCTTATGCTGGGGGCCATGGAGACTTCAGCGGGGTCGCTAAACAGAGCACTTTTGTAAGTTTTGATGTACATAACGCCGAGCACAATGAAGATTTTTTG
This sequence comes from Sphaeridia pumilis, assembly GCA_034698345.1. Lineage (NCBI taxonomy): Eukaryota > Metazoa > Arthropoda > Collembola > Symphypleona > Sminthurididae > Sphaeridia > Sphaeridia pumilis. The sequence continues at coordinate 18,013 of JAQGBJ010001589.1, read as the reverse complement.
AAGATGGACACTGATTTGGCGACTTGATGACATTTTACAGGCCGCATTAGGAAGCTATGGCGGTTTCTTGGGACATGGAAGCAAAGGCAGTACTGCCGGAGGCTATGGCGCTGGTTCCGGAAGAAACGGTTTGGGTGCAGCTGGCGGCATTACAATCTCAGGGGCCCTTGGTTCTTATGGAGGCTACCTGGGCCATCACGGGCCGACTGTCTTGTCATCAGGTGGATTCGGGCACGGAGGTCTTCTTTTCAACAAAATCTGAAAGTCATCAAGGTCTCAACAGCTGCCGCTCATTGTCTCTCTTCTTGGTTCTTTGAGTCCTTTCCTTTTCTGTATTTATCTTTCGCTGTTTTTAAATGTAATGCTCTGGGAATAAAACAAAAGTGAATTCAATCGCAAATTACGCTTGATAAACACTGATTCGTCTTTATCTTACTCATTTGCCAATAACACAGGACTTTGATTGAAGGGCATCTAATTCTTCGAAACGGGAAGCTCAAATTATATGCTCGGTACGGAAGTTGGATCGCAGGTCAAACTTTGTCCACCTGCAGCACAAACACAAAGAAATAAGGGTACAAACGGCACCAACGGGACAGAAGGTCAAAGCGGCATCAAACGTTGACGGCAGCAAAGTTTGACAGCAAAATAAAAAGGCTCACCACCCACATGTATTTCATCATTTGAGTCTCAGATTCTGAACCAGTAACAACATGGCTAAATCCATCGTATTTGCTTGTTTCCTTACTGCTGTTGTTGGTCTGACTGTAGGAACCGATACTAAAACGAAAGTAAGTGAATTGATTGCAGAACTTCAGATCTACAATCTCAGAGATTATGGCGCAGACACTATTTAATTGAACCTTCTACTTCCAGGATGAAGCGACCAGCAAAGTTGTGAAAAGAGCTCCAGTTGGCGCCTACGGTGGTCATCGTGTCGTCTTTGTTCCTTACGGAGGAGGTCACGGGGTTGGTCACGGGGGCGGTCACGGAGCCCATGGACACGGACATGGGCATGGAAGCACCTACTTGAACGGTGGCAAGAACATTTACAACTATCTTGTACAGGGTCATCATCATGGACACGGAGGTTCTGGTTACGACCACGAAGAGTACGGAAGTCACCAAGGGGGTTATGTAGGCTTCAGTCACGGCGGCGGTGGTCATCAGGGCGGCTATGGAGGCGGCGGAGGAGGTCATCACGGCGGTCACTCCAACAGCTACAGCAGTGGTGGCGGTGGACACGGCTACGACGATGGCTACAGCCTGGAACATGTTACACACTTGGCTCATACTGCGGTGACCAAATCGAAGGCCTCGTTGGCTATTTCTAACCACCATAATCACCACAATCACAATCACGGAGGTCACCATCATCATCAGCAACATGGCTACGGAGGATCCGGAGGAGGTTATGGTCATCATGAAGAAGGGTACGGTCACCGCGGAGGTCATGGAGGTGGTCATGGTCATCACGGTGGCGGTCACCCCGGCTACAATAAGGCTTATTACTAACGTACATATACATTTCAATTGGAGTCGAATGTCATCAAAACAACATTAAGGCTTCATGAAACAGCAATAAAATTTAATAGTTTTCTCAAATTGTTTGATTTGTTATTGTCTGATTGATCGACGATGCAGCAAAGAAAATTTCCCGCCTGCCCGTTTTTGAAATATGCAGTCTTGCTCATGCGATTGGCTAGCTTTTACATGTGCATATTTTGAATTGCTACGTAAATATAAACAAGAACGCACACGTTGAAGGATCAGTCGTGCTTTTACTCGTGCTCAGTTACAGCAACTACGATTTTAGGCCACACAAAGTGATAGATAATCAATCCGAAAGGTCAGAACAGTTAGAAATTCGCCGGTTTAAGTTAGTTTTAGTTTTGTCTTAATAGCTTTCAATATGGAACAATTGAAGAGCCTTCCAGAACTTAGTTCGCGGAAGTACTACAAGTCTAGCAAATCGCCTTGGCCTGAAAAGGAACGTGAGTTTTGGAAGTTGCATCCTGGATCCCGGCATCAGATCGATATTGTCACCTCAGGAGATCATCGTGGACACCAACCATACAGCAAAATCAGGATCATCGAGGACAATGCAGAAACTTTTGAAAAGGTATTGTATTTGCAAACTGCTGTTCATGATCATAAACAGACAAAACTCTGTTGATAGGCGTTGTAGTTGTAATAGAATCGTAATTTCAATGCATTCTGTTGCAGTATATGAAAATGAAGCAATCTATCAACGAAACCTATAGACAGCTTTCCAAAGAAGAAGATGCCAAGATTCTCAAGCCGTTCAGCAGACAAGCGTATGTCATTTTCAAGGTGCAGCATTCTGGTAGAGAGGCAACTTTCATCCGAGGACGGATTCTAGAAAGAACACTTCGTGGGAATTATCGAGTTTATGCATTCGATGATGATATCGTGTATATGGTTGAACAGGAGAACATGTTCAAGATAAAGATGGAGTTTCTGAAGTTAAGACCATTGGTAAGCATTAAGCATCTAGGATTTACGTCTAGCAATAGAAATGACAGGAATTATGATCATCTACATGAATGCTTTGTATCGCAGATAATTTCGGTTTTCTTGGAAGGGCTTGAACACATGATGATGTTCCCTGTCTTCCGTGATATAGTCTGGTCTCACTTGGATCCAAATGACGAATATGATTTTATGCCCTCTCCCGGTGATCGAAGGTTGTTTATCAAGCACACTACTGGAACGTTCTACAATTCAAAGAATGAGAATGTCAATGAAAAAATTGCTATGGAGTTCTTTGGTCAGCCATGTGCCTCTCCAGAGTTGAAGAATGTAAGACATCAATAACCATAACTTCATTAAGAATGTCATGAAATGGGGATTTGTTTCTATCGTAACTTTGAATCTTTCAGCAGGCGAATCTGAGATGCCGAATAACGTACGCCTGGGTAGACGGAATGGTTGCGGTTCAATTTTGTTTGGCATTTCTGGATCAGATCGATTATGCTCTAGAAGGGCTAAAGAGTGAACTGAATGCTGCGGCTGAAGTCCTGAAGGAAGCAGAGAGTGTTACAATCCACCCAGACATTACATACGCTGTTGGAGTCGTAGATCCCAATGACAAAGTTACTATGATCTGGAGACGGGCTGAGCTCACTGTTGATGAAGAACTAGTAGTGTCCCCGGAGACAGTGGTAAGTCGAAAATTATGTCAGATGTATCATTTCTTGTTGATAGTGTTTGACTGAGCTATTCGTTTTTCAGGTCAAGTGTTTTCTTCTCGACTTTGGACACAAGTTGTATGTTCCAGCCCATCACATGGTCCCATTGAAAGATCACCATAGTTTCTTGCATATGATCCCTATGCAGGTATGTGACTCTAGAAAATGATGTTCTGACATCAGTACCACAAGAAATTCTATGGTTTACATTGTTATCGTGTTCTAGTCGACCCATGCTAAACTGGCTTTTGTAAAGACACTGGATGCGAAAAGGTTTATGTCAGAAAGCACTTTTCGGGAACCTACATGGATCATGGTAAGGATTTGTAAACCAACTATTTCAGTATTATTAACATTCGATATTGGAATTTCGATTGACTTGATTCGCAGGTTCACAAGCCTGCCATTACTGAAGACGAATTACCTCTTATCACCTTGTACACAAAAGGAATAGTAGGAGGCAGACGCGAGAAACCCATCTCCACTAGATCTGCTCTACCGTTGCTCTTCGCCAATAAAATTGCAGAACCGATTGATCCAAACTATGGCATACAACTCAAGCTCAAAAAACCCATTTCTTCTGTGAAGAGCAGCAGTGTCACTATGAAGAAATTGAAGGACTTCTTGACTCCGGAAATGGTTGCTCCTGGTCTGGACGAGATAGATTTTGGATGCAAGATTCAATTCACTGTTGTAGAGGCCAGATCAGAAACTGAGTTTGTGGTAATTTTTGCAATTCAACTAATATTTGATATTAGCTTCTTAGTCAGAGTCTGCATGCTAACTAACTAAATTTTTCCAGATACAAACCTTTAAAGCACACCAAATTATGCAAGGGCTAGAGTCGTCCAGCCAAACCAGTAAACCTGGATCGAGACCGTTGAAACCGTACAAGGCGTTGCCGGTAACTTCTAAAGACATTTATCCTGGTGAAGTCTTCTATCATCCTTGTGCTAAATTCATTTCTACTTTGAGGTCAGTAAATATAATTTTAGCTATAGAGGATGATGTATCAAGGTTTCAAACGATATCACATTAATTTATTTAGGGTGAAAATCTGTGAGCCAGATGGAACAGATTTGACTTGCCGTGCAACAGTTAACGTGTTGTGCCTGGATTACGCTGTGTACGAGAACGTTGCTATTGATGAATTGATCCATCCACCTTCAAGACCATTTGAAGACGGGCCTCAAGCGGCACTGGTGACCCATTCAGGTAAAAGTAGCCTCATTGTTTCTCAGTTTAACAGTTGGATATGAAGATGTTGCTCATGACAACTTTGGTTTTTTGTTGCCAGAATTGGACGCGCTAGAAAACATGGTTGGGAAACGTTTCAGTGGGATAGTTTCCTGCTTGAAGTATGATAGTTATGGAATGGCTTTGATTCGTCTTGACTCTTTTTCAGTCATGGAGCTGAACGAGAACGGAAAGGAAGTTCGACGAGTTATGATTGAATATACCGGGTGAAAACAGGATTAGTAGGTAGAAATAATATTGATTGTATTGGTCTAGGAAGGTTTCAGATACAGCGACTCGATAATAGCTTTATATATTTGTAGTTAACTTTCATACAGCTGTAGTTCGAACGAAGGGCTCTTCCGATACGATTACCCAAGAGTATTTGTAAATCCTATCTTCACATCCCTGTTGTGACTTACATTCTTTTTATAAACTCTGTTGGTTTTTTATTTGTTGTTTCGATTTCCTCACTTCTTTAGCTTTAGAGAAAGCTTCGTCGTCGCTTCTCCTTTGACAGTTGCCTTTAACAATCAAGTCTTGAGCCTCAGAGGCTTCAGTTGCACAAGTCCCTTGTACCGATACACATCTGTCTCAATTTCGTTCCTTCTTCTTGTATCCGGAAAACAAACAAGTTTTGCAATGTCTACATTCAGGATCTGCCTCGTCGTCCTTGTCCTAGCTGTTTCGTCGATTGATTGTCAAAGCGGTGGTGGTGCTCGAGTAAGTAATCCATATTTCTCAATACTTTTTTTTTGGTTCCAAAGCTTTTGATTTGATTCCTTTTCTTTCCTTGGTCTACAGGTCAAACGAGGTGGATTCGGTGGAAGCGGCGGCTACGGCGGTACTGGCGGATATGCTTATTCTGCGGATTTGCTGATCGGATCTGGAGTAGGCGGGAACCTTGCCTATGAATCTGCTCAGAGAAACTTTTTCTCACTGAACGCTGCTGATCTTGGAAACGCTTTTGATGTTGGAGATTCTGCTCATGCCATTGGTACTTTCCTTAAATTGCTCTTTAAAAATGTCCGACGATCATCGACATCAGAATTTGATCACGTTCCTGTTTTCTGTCCACAGCTAAAGCGACCAGAACTAGTGCCGCTGCAGGATCCAAGTTCAAAGGAGGCTACGGTCGTCGTTGAAATTTTTCATAATATTTTCTAGTTTTGTCTCCAAAGTTGTACACATTTTTTGTGGCTTGAATATACAACTCAATAAACTTGTTTTGATTTATACTTAATCTTTCAGTAAGCGATCTTTGAAATTTTGATTTTGATACTTGAGTTTCCATTAGCATCACAAAAGTTAGACAGTTCTGTTTCTGTATGAAAGATCATGTTTTTAGTCTCTTTACTGAAACCGGCGTAACGAATCGCTTTCTGAAATGCCGCCATACTTTTTCCTTGAATCCTATTTTACACTTGAAACAAAGCCTAAAAAGAATTCCACATCAAAAGGCCCCGCAACAATTCAACTTTGGCCTGATTCTCCGTCAGAACAAGACTTCATTTCACAGCATCGACTGTCACGACTATTTTGACACTACAACGACGCTTTTCTTAGGTGAAGAAGAAGACACTGCGCGCTGGTGCAACCTGATGCAGCGCTCCTCCCACGCCACTGCACTTTGTTTTTCAGAAACGTCAGCCAGCCCAGGGCGCGCGCGCACCCTCAAATTAGCCCATTTTAATAGCCTTGGAATATACTTACCACTGTCATATAAAACAGTGAGACTTTGCGTGGGATAACTGCAATGTTAGTTTAACCGTCGTCTTGTCGTGATCTTCTTCTCTTTCTCATGTTCCCAACTTTTCTTCTACTTGAAATTTCAACAACTATGTAAAATTCTTCTAAAATTCAGTCAAAATGAAGTCTTCTCCAGCTATCTGTCTTCTTTTCGCCATTTTCTCCTCTTATTCAGTCTTTACTGCTCAGGTAAGTAAACGCCTTTGTTTTTAAACTTCGGAACTTTTACTGCTCTTCAAAGCAAAACGAGCAGTAAATTGCGTATTTGCTTCATGTTTCCCAAAAATAGTCTCTGCCACTTTCAAGACTTCGAAGAGGTGCTTCTGTGTATCCAGTCTTTGGGACTGGCGGCCACGCCGTTCAAGTCCAACATGGACCACCTCCGTTCGCCCAAAGCATTGGAGCTACTGGTGGAGGGTCTTCGCACTACAGTGGTTCTTCCAGTGGCGGCGCAAGTTCGTCCTACGGTGGTAGCTCAGGTGGCGGTTCCTACGGTGGCTCTTCAGGCGGCGGTACTTCGTACCACCAACCGATAACCATCATGGCCGCTTCTCACTCCAGCAACAGCTACTCTGCTCCATCTCAGTCCCATGGAAACAGCGGTGGTGGCTACTCTGCACCAGCGCCATCTCACGGCGGCGGTGGCGGTGGCTATTCTGCTCCAGCGCAGTCTCATGGAAACAGCGGAGGGGGCGGAGGAGGTTGGTCCGCTCCCGCAATGCAATCGCATGGAAACAGTGGCTACTCCGCTCCAGCAGCGCCATCGCACGGCGGAGGCAGCAGCAGCGGCGGCTACACTCCCTCTTCCTCTCATGTAAGCAGTAGCTACACGCCAGCAGCGTCATCTCATGGCCACAGCGGCGGCGCCACCAACTACCACGCTACTGTTCCTTCCTATGGAGGTCAGTCTGGCTCCTCCTCCTCCTCTTACGGCGGCGGCGCTTTCGACATGACCTTGCTCAACGCCTACGCCCAATCTTCCCACTCTTCAGCAACAACTCCAGCGACCACTTCGCATTCAGGTTGGTCTCCAATCAGCGGCTATGGAAGTCATTTGTCTGGCGGAAGTTCGGCCTATTCCAACAATGGCTTCTACTCGCAATACCATGGACATATTACACCAAACTTTGCGCATACTACTCAACCGTAAGTGTAAAATTTCATGATTTATGCTCAAGTCTCAAGCTGAAATTGTAATGAAATGTTGTTGTTTCAGAGCCACTCCGAACCAAAATCATTATGTTCCTCAACTGGACGCCAACGTTTTGGCTCAAGCGGCTCAGACTTCCTTCTATGCTCAAAACGCCTATTTGGACGCTCTTCTTGCTGGTGTTCATCGACCGACGTACAAAGGACACGAATACTGATGGGCCATTTAACTATTGATTCTTACAACTCTTTTTCTTCTTCTAGTATCTATTATACAAAATGCCAAAACAAATAAATTTTGCAATTTTACTTTCATCATGAGATTGTTTCCTGGTTCCTCTTGCGTGTTTGTCAAAGCGCCACCTGGTGTGAGCAGGACCCCCGAGAAAGATATTCGTGAGACCCACAAGTCCCCTCAGAACAGAAACAAGGTATAAAAGTCCCTTTGAGTCTTCGACAAAGCTTCATTCTTCCTTCATCTTGCTTCCTGGTCTGACATCTAATCGCAGTACTTGATCATCATGAAAATGTCAACCTTCAAGCTTGCAGTCTTGGCCGCTATCGTCGGTTTGGCGCTGGCAGGTAACTACGGCGAACGATATTCCGGAGGTATTGGATCCCAATCAGCGCTTGGAGTTGGCTACGGCGGTACAAATGTCGCTGGAGCTCACTTCAGTGGAACTGGAGGACCGAATGTGGTCTTTGACAGTTTGGCGCTCAAGACAGTTTCCGGTCCGAATAACGCTTTTGTAGCGTCTTACCAGGTACGTGTTGAAGCAACGTTATTATTGGCTTTTGGAGGACATGAAGTGACAATTTTTAGAACATTTTGGTATTTTTGCAGGCCCAAATCAACGCTCAAGCGTCATCTGGAGCTGGTCTCGACTACTTGCAACAACAAGGACAGCATCAAGCGGCGTATGCCGGTAAGTTGACCTAATACAAATCAGAAATTTTCCTTTGGATTTTGAATTTTAAAATGTATTTTGAAATTTCAGGTCTTGCTGCCAATCAAGCTGGCCAATGGTACAATGCGATTGCTACAGGCCCCGTTTCGCCAACTTACAAGGGAGAATATCGGCGAAGGCGTTAACCATAAACCATTTGATTTGAGTCATTTCGACTTCGAAGACTTACGTAACTTGTAAAGAATGGCAGCTTTGTCATTCGATTCATGTCTTACGATTAGATAACATTTGTAGCTCCTTTTAAATGAACTTTTGTAAACCGAAACTTTCCTTTTTGACAAATAAACTGAATTTGTGACACTTACAGCCTCTTGCACTTTTGACTTTGTTTACATTACGAAATTCATTCAGTAAGAAAACTAAAACGAGTAGGAAGTAAGAAAATGGCGGAGGAAGAATGCAGTGGTTTTCATCCTGCAGTTTGTTCACTGTTTCAATGAAACAATCAGACCATGAAAATCCCTGGGATTTTATTGTTCCAAGTGGTGAAACAGATCAGAGGTTGTTTGAGGGCCAAAATTTTGCAATGAAAATGCAGGTGTTGTACATACAGATTTGGCAGATACAGGCACTGATGATGTAATTGTAATTTTGTAAGGCAAAAATGCCATTTAGATGGCTGTCGCCGTGGGTGTCATCAGGGACGAAATCACCGACAAAAACATCGGCAGCGGCAAGCCTGCCATGAGATCAAAAGTTGTTGCCAAACCCGAGTCAGTTTGTGTCGAAACTTGGATTAGGAACGTTGTCTTCTAAATTGGTGACATGAGTTGAAGTATGCGTTGATTGCAAGAGTCGTACCTGTGAATACTGAAATCAGTTGGAAAATTTATCGAATTAAAGCACTGCTGGAACAAGATTAAAATTAAAGCCATGAAATCGAAAGAATCGATACAGATTTGTGGTAAGTTGCTTGCGTTAAAGTTGTGAATTTGGTTATCCTTGAGCATTTCCTGAACCTAATTTTTGCAGTGGCACTTTGTATACTGGGGCTAGCAACTCTGGAAATTCAAGCCGAGAATCAGGATTCTTCGCAAGTGGTTTCACGGGTAAACTGAAAGATAAGATAAACTGATATAGCCTTGTTGGAGTAAAAATTATGTTAAGAAACTTTCCAATAGAGCAAACGTGGATTCGGACACTTTGGCGGTGGATATGGCGGCGGAGGTGGATACGGCGGTTATGGTGGCGGCACAGGTGGCGCTGCTGCTATTGCCCAGCAGGCGGCAAACCAGGTGAGTATATCAGGATTTCTTGCTTCTGGAATTAGATTTGCGAATTTCTTATAATGATATCTTTCATGAAATTCTAGGCCAAAGCCGCTCAAGCAGCGCAGTGTAAGTTAAACTTACCACGAAGTACTGGGTAAGTTTCGTATTACGAAATTGACAATCTTCTAATGCTTCTTTCAGCTGCTGCCGCTTATCAAGCAGCTCATCAGGCTACAGCAACGCTGGCATCCCAAGCTGCCCATGCAGCGCATCAAGCTCAAGCAGTGACTGCAGCTAAACAAGCTCAGGTACAACATTGGTTACAAGATTCAGGTCAAATCTGAAAATAAATTTTACAAAAGAATAATATTTTAGGTAGCCCAAATCAGTCAAGCAGCTTCAGCAGCCCAAGCTGCTGCGTACGCCGAGAGTCACTTAGCCGCCAAGGCTTCCCGTAAGTCACTTCTTTGTTGTTCTAGAGTACTGGTGAAAATCTGACAGCGATTTCATAACGCAAATTTCTAAAATTGGATCAGGAGCCGTTCAAGCTGCTGAAGCATCGGTAGCAAGAGCGCTTCAAGCGGCTCATCATGGAATTTACGGTGCCGAAGAGCAGTTGTATGCGGGTAAGAGTACTATTCATTATTTCATAGCTATTTTACAAACTTACTTATAATTCTTGGAATGTAGCTCAACATGCCTTGCATGAAGCCCGAAACTTTGCCCACGCCCAGTCTCAACAAGCCTACCAGGCCCAACAAAACGCCCAGGCGTTGGGAGCTAAACTTCAACATGCTCTTCATGACCTTCGTGAGGCTCAGGCAGCTGCTAATAAAGCTGCATGGGCAGCGTCGGCAGCTCAAGCTAATGTCAGCGGCTATGGACATGGACATGGTCATGGCTAACTGAGACTGACTGAGCTGACTTCTGTACAAAAGTTCCCTCCCTTTGCTGTTATAGTCCTTGTCCTTATAATACTACAAACTGATGTTCGTTATTCCTCGTGTGTATCTTAAACATCTGTCAAATTAACTATAAAGCTGCTGAAGTCCAATAAATTCCGAGAAATCTAAAATAGTTTGGAATTTTATTAAGCAAGTTTAACAGTCAATTACTCACGATTTCCACAGTGATACAGCTTACGATAGTCTTGGCATGCAGAGTTGCTGCGGTTTGTATCACCGGTTAGCTTAAATCATGCGTTATCAGTAGCATCAACTTCAGTCGGAACGGGAGTATCGGGTTCAGTCACAGACACAGCCATCGCTTCGGGCTCTTGGATGGCTTCCGTTCTTTTGAATTCAGCTTCACGGGAATCGCAGGCCTCGTCATCCTCGTAGTCAGAATCAGTCCTCCACATATGCCGTTCTTCGTAATAGCGAATGACCACATCTGGACATTTGTAGTTGGCTTGGACAGAAGGAACCAAGTCAGCTTCTTCGCACCCTCTCCATTTCATCAGGTACCAAAGTTGTTGGTCTTTGAAGGTTGCAGTTATTATTGTTTCTGCCTTTCTACCTCGGTCGAATCCACGCTACGGGAAACCACGGGAGTTATGAGTATCATTCAAGCAAGACATTGATCAGGTTTCAAGAACAATACAATCAATAGTGTACTTACAATCTGCTTAGGCTTTTGTGGGGGTGCATTCTTGACAATTTCTTCTAGGATCTCGTTTGGATCCTTGTCTTTGATGCTCCTTTCGTATTCCTCAATGAGTTCTGGACAGTCCAAGTTTTCCTCTGGTTCCCAGGTATTTTCGTCACTGGAAAATCATACGTCACGTTACAAAATTTGCTGAGTGACATGAGTGTTCAAGATATGAATGAATATTTTCAACGAAAAACGACTTACGGTCCGTAGCCTTTCCAAGCCAAGTAATACTCAATTTTCCCGTCGTCTTTAACTCTTTTCGCCACCACTTTTTCAACAATGAATTCTAGGTCCTCTGGTTTTTCTTCAATTACTTCCTCTTCTTCTACAGGTTCTTCAATGCTATAGCCACTCTCTTTTCTTGATTTCCGCTTCGGCCGGTCTGAAGGAGGTGGTGGAGGACTTAATTCCTTTCTTTTCCTACCCATTATCTACTTTCGTCAGGAAATGAGCGACTTGAAACTTAAATTCTCCAGAATCAACTGACAGTGATATTAATTCCAATTAGTATTGAATTTTCAAACAGTAATGTTATTATGTAACAGCGGAAAGTAAATTACACGTAATTAACCTACAAAATGAGATATTGTGTACCGGATATTATGTTTACATTTTCTGTCAAAAAATTTCCTAGCACTTTGAAATATGTGGGTAATTCGCGCGCTCACAAGTATGTCTAGTGCCTTCTTCCAAGGGTTGAAAATCCCTCGAAACGTAAACATTTTACATCACGCATCAAGAACTACGACATTCCAGGCTTGAAGTTTACCGTGCAAAAATTCTCAAATTATAGTACACATTGCGAATCTTTTTCGCAAATTGGTGAAATATAACTTCACCAGCAAAGAAAACTGTAGCGACCGCCATGAAAATTCCAAACAACTGGAAAATCATGAACACCGGCGACTTAAGTGACATTGGTTTGAAGAAAATTTCTTGCTTGAACTTACTGGTACTAGCCTTAGTGTATCTTTTTCGTTCACTCTGAAACAAATCCGTCCAGAACTTGACGATACCAGCTTGCCATAACCGGATCTTCTGCCGATATACTGTATCAGCCAAGTGAGACTTAATGACCCAAGTGTTCCAGTAAGGTATCCAGTTTTGCCGAATGTAGTTACAAGTTGTGTTTTTGTACTTCTTTCTAGCAATGGCCAGAGCATAGTCCACCATACTTCGATCAACTGAAACTGCAGCCTTGTCAGTATACTTTCCGACCAGAATTCCACGGTCATGAGCTGACGCCGGAGAAGTATCTTTCATTTCAGGATCCGTAATGTAATACCTTTTTGCCTGAAAGAGGATTCCATTCCTTCTGAATTCAATCGCATGACGGATTTCATCTTGTTCTGGTATTTCAGGAACAAGACCTTTGAATTTAAACTTGACGAACAAGTCTCGGACCGATCTTATAGTGACCTGTCGAAGTGGTACTATCAACTCAGAGGTGACATCTCCCTGATACCAGATACTGATTAAAACAGCTATCAAGAAACTAGCGGCAATGCCAAAACTACGGCTTCGAGTCCAATAGCTGTCATGTTTCCAGCTTTGCCCCAGCAACATGGATAAGAATTCAAGTGCCACTTTGACACGTTTTGAAACTAAACCAAGAAGTACAGCCGTTGCTACAATACTGACCCAAACCCAGATATCAAACGACTGCCACAAAAAGTTCCAGTTTGGATTTTCGAACATGACCTCTCGTCTACAATACAGCAGCCTGCTACTTTCTGTAGCCAAAACAAAAATCCTGACAGGTTGTTGAAAAGCATAACTTTGCCTGGTGTAGCACAAGGTAACACAAACTTCTAACACATTTTCGCCTTGAGACATGTCAAAGTCACCTGATACCAAACTAAAGTTGTATTCTTTTGCTAGCATTCCCAAGAAGACCTTGTGCATATTGCAACTGCGGTTGCCGATTTGGATGTTGAAGTATTGTTCGCGTTCACAGTCCATGTAGTCCAGGTTGTCCTTGAAGTTGAAGTTCATGTGGATCAAGGCTGGAGCTCTGTGTCCATCCAGCTTGTTCAAGATTCTATGATGTTCCTGAATAGCCTTGGAAGTTAGTTCGGAATCCCTGTCCAGTAAATGAATCTGTTCTTCGAATGGGCAAAATGGGCAGAAGAGGCCGAAATGCACATGGTCGTAAAACTCGCGGTCTCTGTTCAAATTCAGGTGCATGTTGAAGAAATCCAGTGGAACATGATCAGTATGGAGAGATATCAGGACCGGAGCTTGACATTTCTTGAACATGGCCAGTCCCGTTTGGAACTTTCTTGTCAAGTCGTTGTGGGATTCACCACGCAAAATGATGCTTATTGGATGTTCCGTTTTCCACCAGCCCCTGGTTGACTGAGGTATATTGAACAGATCTGACATGATCAAGAATGTTGTTCGGACTGATGGGAGCCATTTGTGATAGCTCATAATTTTTTCTATCTTTGCAGGATTGTCTTCAAATATTAGAAAATTGACACATTTGCCCGTATAATCCATGAACATTGGAGACTCTGCTACCTTCACGTCCTCTCCATACTTGGCTCGTTTCCTACCGCCGTCAGAACTGCAGCTACATTCTTCTTGTTCCAGGATGACCGGGTGGTAGCGCTCATGAAGCTCCGGAAGAAGTGTCAGAAACTTATGTTCTTCGAACTGGTTGCGAAGGGCAATGTTGATGGTTCTTGTTGAAGAATACGTGACTAGAGAAGGAAGAAGCGAGGCGTGGGGGAGTTGTACGGAGGTGATGGAGCTCTTTTTGATGACGTACAAGAGGCAGTCTTCCTCAGCTAAGAAGTCCAAGATCCGGGTTGGGGAACTGAAAGGTATAAAATGAAACAAAAATCTTACGACTAAGTAAAGCTTAATGTTAGCCATGCTCTCCAGTGTTTCTAATTTAACTTTGGATCTTCCTAAAGCCTGTGATGGATCGCACCTGCTATGAGACAAGCTACTAAATTCTAAACCGAATAGTTCTGCGAATTGATGAGAAATTTCTAGAAGACGTGAAAGCATGACAAGGTAACTCGTAATCAAACAAGAACACAAAAGACAACTTTTTGATGCTTTTCTTTTTAATGCTTAATGAAATTTTGTACCAGTGAGCCAATTACATTAGCTGAAGTTTGCTCAGCAATCAGAAGACAAAAGTCCCCAACTGCCAAACTCCATCAAGCTAATCAACAAACAACAAGTCATGTGTACTTCAATCAAGTCCTCATGAGACTGACATCCGCAACACTCCCCTTCGTTTTCTAGACATTGAACCGTTTATACCGTTGAACATTTTATACTGATCAGTTTGTCGTCATCTCAAAAGATAACTGCTGACTGAGCAAATATACTTTAGAGATCGATCGGGAATCCATTGAGTGGTGGGGAACTTAATAGACGTATTGGTTGGTGTATCCGTATTGGGTGGTTGGGACGTATCCGTAACCGGTGTTGTAGTTGTATGGGTAGTATCCGGCGTTGTAGGCAACTGGGGAAACGACTCCTCCGACGGTCTTGTAGGTGGCAGCTGGGGTTCCGGCGGCGACAACGGTGGAGACTGGGACGGAAGCTCCGTAGGCGTAGTTGACAGCTGGGACAACGGTCTTGGCTCCGAAGACGGTCTTGGCGGCAACGGTGTTGTAGACGTATGGGTTGACTCCGGCGTATGGGTATCCAGTGTATCCGGCGGTGTATCCTGGAGCGGCAACAACTGGGGTGTTGTAGGCGGTTGGGACGTAGGCGATGGAGTTGGCGGCAGCAACGGCCAAGAGAGCGGCGAAAACGATGGCCTGGAACAAGAAAAAGAGCACAGTTTGTAAGTATCAAGTCGTCAAAATTCAAACGCTTTTCAAAAATTCAAACTGATTTTCAACTTACTTGCATGTTGGCAAAGGTTTTGGTGTCTGACGACGAGAGGATTGTAGTAGTGAATGTAAGACTCGGAACGAGATTGAAGCACTGGATACCAATTCCACGGATTCCGTCCTCTTTTATACTGGATCCGATCTACTTTTTAGCGACCCCTCCCTTGATTTTTGCAAAACGGACAAACGGACTACTGCTACATGTATGCGATAATCGCCTTTGCTGATTTACATTCGCCAACGCCAATACCATTAATTTGGATCCAGTCCGTGTACCGCAACTTTAATGGACTGCTCCAGTAAATTTGCCCACGGAGCCGACGGGTGATTTCGCAAGATTGGGATGGACCTAACCGTCATTTTTTCAACTCGTACTTTTACACCTGCTTTTGTTAATTTATTTATGAAGCATCAAGTTTGGTAAGAAAGATGCGAATCTTTGTGCAATTTTCTTTTGATCGATGGACGTAATCACCACCGCCAACTTCTTTTTCCAGCATAGCAACAACAACAATGGTAAACCGGATTCGCCAGCTCATCCCACAAGAGAGACTCTGCAAATTTTCGCCAACGCCTTGATCCCAGCTTAATGAACTGAGTGAGAGAATTAATTCACCCGTGGAATGCCTCCAGCGGTCCGGCAGAGTATGAAGTCAACCATTTACATGGCATTTATGTACCCATTGTATACCAACACCAGCATTGACAAAAGCTTCATTACTCAAGTAAGACAGGTTTGGTTCATTTAACATTATTTTGATGTATTGCCATTAATTTGAATCTGGATTGCAGGCCTTCTTCTCAACCTTGCAGTTGTTGCACGACAGGTAGCCCCACCTTTGATTTGTACCGGATTGAATTTCAACTACATGCTCCAAACAACATTTTATGTCAATTGCACTTCATCAACTGCAAAACCAGATTACTGAAACAAAACTTGCCAGTCCAGACAAACTTTTGCAAACCTGATTTCCCACTGACAACATTACATGCCCGTCTCTCGGACCACTTGCTCTAATCCAGTTCTCAAGAGTATGTAATGGATGGGCAATTATGTTGTCGATCGCATTGATCGAGAATTCGCACTCAAGTTTTCGCAAATTTCTTGATTGCTGTGGCCACCGCAGGCATTAACTTTTTGTTCTTTTGAATTTTGTAACCAGTTTCATCGCCAGTCGGTTTCAGTCAATTTTCTATACCTTCTCGCTTACATTCCACACAGCTCCATCTTCTTTGCCCATCTGACGCCCATGACTGCCATGACTCTGACCGTGACTCGTTGGCGTGATATTGCCACCTCAAGCATGTTATAAATCGTTCTGAAGCGGTCGGCGGACATGTATTAACGGCCAAATTAGCAATTTCAGTTTTGTAATAGCCATGTCCAAAATTTTCAATCTTCAATCGTTATACAACATCAAGTTTCACCTTTTAAGACCTCCAAGAGGCAAAATCTTCACCGCCGATTCAAGTTCAAGACAACCATCTTCATATGCCTAACCTCAAGCGTTTTGAGGGCTTCTAATGGCTCCTGCTAAATAATGTTCAAATGTTTCGAGTCTTCCAGTCAAGTCGAAACCGTGCACTCTTCTTAAATAGCGGTTTGGCCAAGGCCGTTGGTTGTTTCTTGCCCATATATAGCAAATTTTTTCTCTTGCTGAATACCAATTGCCTCTGATGGTCTTTGATCGTCATGTGATATTTCCTCGGCGATTCTAGATTCTTCTGCATGCTGAAAGTAAATTGGTAATTGGTCTGACCATTAAAATATTATGAAGACGCTCGAATAATGATAGGTTAGTTTGGCGTTGCATCAGCCAGCAGGTTTCATTTCAAGTTGGCCTTGATAATAGGCGTGGTATTGCTAAATACGTCGTTGTCCAGCAACTTGATTGGTATTCGGTGCAAATATTCAATCGTCTGTCCTCTTGTCAATCATGACACAACGCTATGGCTTTTACCTGAAGTAATTCTGCAAATTGGCAAAAATCCTGTTATGTCAGTTTGGCGACAATAACTTTTACTTTCCTCCGAATCATGTTTGTTGGTTCAGTTGGTTGAAGCGTCAAAGCTTAGGGAAGATCATTTCAAATTTGGCCATCTTCAAGTTCAAGAACATGAGAACCGCTTTAAGCGTTTCATACGCTGCACACTTACGGACTTGCCAATCAATTCTGATGAGATCTGATACGAACAATAGCGAAAGTTCATTGAATCCACAGAGTCCAATGGACTTGAATATTCATGATTCGCCGCACATTTGCCAAATTTGGCACATGTTCAACCCAGGACCAGAAACAGAACAGCGTGGAGCATTTGCGAATTCATTTGCCGAGGACGTCAACTTGGTATCTTTACTATTCTCATAAACAATAATTAAACCGATGCTGATTTGATCGCCGCCGGAGATGCGTATACACCTGAACATAGTTTCGAAGAACATTGGAAGAATGGAGTTTTTGTCGGGGATTTTTTCCTACATGGGGATGAATTCGCATTTTGAATTACGCAATATCAACATGTACATCTGATAACAGTCATTTGAGATTGAAAAGCTCAGGAGGAGTCTTAAATGCTTTTCTTCTTCTTCTTCTCGGACATATGTCCAAGCCATAGTTGTTGTTGACGAACAATGGTAAATCGGTGGGACAAGATTATTATTACATACATGAGGGACGGCGATACGGCATTGTTCTTAATGCTAAAGTTTTTTTGCACGGTAAAAAACATGACTTGTCCATTTGTGATATGCTAAGCGAGCACATGCGAATAATATATTTTGGCAGACGCGCAACATGATTATTATATGCGATTTTTTATGCGCACGATATTTCTTTGTTGGTTATCTTCAACATGTCCTGCCTGCCTGCCTGGCGTCTGCGAATTGCCAATTGCTTCATGTCGGATCGGCCAAAGCCTTCGGGTGAATAAAAAATGATCAAGTTTGGCCCGTGCTATAAAAGCAGAGGCTTGTA
>JAQGBJ010001588.1:0-21882 GCA_034698345.1 Sphaeridia pumilis | reverse complement strand
TACATTTTGACTGCTGATATGTTATATAAGAATGCAGAAACATACCTGCATCAACTTTACTAGCTTAACGAAGGTTTTTAGATTTCTGTATGATTGACTGTGTGTGAATCCTTGTACCGGCTTTGATATGTTGTACTGCATTATCTGGAGCTGCTCTAAAAGTTGTGTTAGTTCCGACATGAAGTACAATTAAGAATGAATGTTATGTTTGGATCCAACGTGAACTGTATGAGAAAGTATATTGTTGTATCTTATGTTTAGTCATGAACTAGTTTCGATGCCAAACCTGCAACTTTCCATTGTTAAGGTTTAAATTGAACATGGTTCATTAGGTTCTTCTCAACAGGAAACAAAATTGACTCCAGCAGTTGACACAATCCATCGGCTGAAGCAAGTTCCAAGTTTCAAAATTAAGATAATCTACTGATAAAAGTAATTCGTACTTTAAATTGCTCATGTGTGTACCTTGAAGTTTTATTAATTTCGTTGGGAAACAATACCTGCCTGTTGGGTTATAAACTAATTGACAGCAATAAAATGAATTGCCTCGATTGATAGCATAATTCAGTCAAACGATCCAGTGTCCTGGCTATTAAGTGCTCAAGCCGCCACATGTGCACACCTAAGGTCCGATTCAGAAATACTGAAAGTTTGGAACATTCTGAAGCGTCAAGGATGGAAATACGGCTAAATGGTCAAGTGTTGAGTTTCGTGAGAAACCAGAAATACCGAACCACACGAGTCGTACTAGGAGCGTTTGCGCTATTTGCTGTGATATTCCTAATAGTTTTAGGAAGTTCAGGATCTGATACCAATTTCGCTCAAGGAGCTGACCACGGGTTTCTTCAAAAGGAACAAGATAGCCTGAGCTCGGCCCGACCACCAAGTGAGACTATCTCTGAACTCTCGTATGTTCTGAAAGTGTTCAACAAACTGGGCGAAGCTGGTAGTAGTCCGAATCTGACCTCAAGGTAAATTAGTCCGGCAAGTTGCTCTGGAAAATACAGACATCCGAAGATTCAGTTTGTGATCAGATTCTTTGGTTGATGTTTCAGAGAAAATCTTACGTCAATGGTAAAATCAGCATTTCAGCCAACACCTCAAGCGGATACAAGTCAGGAGGCGTACAAATTCTATACGGGCGAAGAGGTGAAACTATTGTCAATTTACGATGATGTTTTCAAAACTATTTCCCAGGAAACCCAGTAAGTCCGTTGACAGATGTACTTGAAGGTGATAGTGACTTTAGAACTTTTGAAAAATCCGTTTGATTCAGGTTCGTAAGGTCAGCAATTGCAAAAACTGGAGTCGCAATAAACGTGGCGGTGGTAGCTTGCGGCGAAACGAGAGTTCGAGAGCTGAAAATGATGCTCAAGTCGGCCGTGCTGTTCAGTCAAGATTCTGACCTCCATGTGATCATGTTCAGTGAAGAGGAATCAATGGTGGTTGCCGGTGAAATGGTAAGTAGCTCAAGTCTATCGGCACACTATATCGAAGATTTGATGACTGTTGCTCTTTGTAGTTACTGCAGCTCCGCTGGGAAACAAACGCTGCAGGCTGGGACTTCACCTTCGAACTTCATCAAGACTGGTTCCCAAACAAGCAGTGGAAAGGGATGTACGCCAAGTGTGCTACTCAGAGGCTCTTTTTTCCGGTATGTCCTAAACATCATTTGTATGGAAAGGCTGCTATTGATGCATTTGATGCTTGACCCACTTGCAGTCCATTTTGAAGCACGTGGACTCTGTAATCTTCCTGGACAGCGACACTATAGTGGTTTCAAACTTGACAGACATGTGGAACTTGATTCCACAGGAGATGGGCACTGGTAGGCTTGCGGGAATGGCGCCCAACACCGAGAATACAGTCGTAGGTTGGTATGGACGCTCCAACAACAAAGTTCCATTCTACATCCCATCAGGTAGTATATTCAAGTCTTGTGGCCTTTGTGGCCAAATAATAAAAACCATCTAATTCAACAGGCGTCAACGCTGGTGTCATGCTCATGAACTTGACCCAAATGAGGCAATTCGGCATCGTCGATCGGGCGCTGGCAACATATACCTTGTACCACGACAAGATGTTTTTGGCTGATCAAGATATTTACAACATCATTTTCAACGCTTATCCAGGTGAGCATCTCGCATGTATCTAAAAGAATCAAGAACATGTTCAGAAATATCTTAATATTCAACTGAATTTATGTCGCAGAGAAAATGTACCTGATGGACTGCTCCTACAACTTCAATTGGTACCACTGTAAGCCGCCCAGTATCATTCAATGCATCAACGACAAGGGAGAACACATGTGCTTCTGCAGACCAGTGGCTCGCGACGGTCTCAAGATTCTTCATGGACTCGGGGGCAAGTTCCACAATGACCAGTTCCATTTCATTCAGGATCCAGCCGAGTACTTCCGAAAGGTGCGCTTAGATTAATACACTGTAAAATTTCAGCTAATGTTAAATTTTTAATTCGACTTCTTGTGTGTATTCATAGTACAACATCGTGACCGACTCACCTCTCGACATGTTCCGGAACCTCAGGAACGAGTTCAAAAAGAAAGATAATGGAACACTATGTGGACCTTTAACAGCGGATATGATGTATCGAAACGCTGAAGCCTTTTTGAACAAGATCTACCATTCTTAAGAACATTTAACCATTTGTATCAATCTAACTATCGTTTAAAGAACATTTGCTGATTCAAGCGACTATTTTGATTTTCATTTGTTTACATTTTTAAATCGAGCGCCATGTGCGCTCTGATTGGATGACTGTAAAAGCAGCAGGGGTTTTCTTAAGTGTCCGACGTTTTCTGGTCATTGAGTAATAATGACGCTCTGTGGAGAACGAAATCGGTAACTTCGAGGAGTTGGGCTTGGACTGTTGAAGTGATCGGACGTATGTGTTTGTTGTAAAGGACCAATTGTGATTAGGGTTTGAAGGAGGTTGATTAAATGTCTCTGGCAGTTTAATATTAATACCTAAAACCGCTACATTTACTTACCATCAGATTCTAGATTCTAGTTTGCCCATTAGACGTAGAACTAGGACCTTTAAGTATCATATGATATTCTGTCAGTGAAGTCAGAACTGTAATAGTTACAGGCCGCCATAGTCAGTTTCAGCCAAGAATCAGAACCAAAGCTATGATCTTGTGGTAGTTTCAGGAGCGTAGCGCCCGTAGCGGATAGTTATCGGTTATCAGAACCATCAGAAGAATATCTGATAACTCGTCATATTCGCTAGAACGCTGAGCGTTTTCCAAAAGCTATAATTTCAGATTACTGGAACATGAAAACTCCAAAAGTCCTTCTTCGTTAGATTCTTCTTCGTTCTTTTCTCCTTTCCGCCATCCTGAATTCCGGGTCATTCCAGTTACACTGAATTCATTCAAGTTTTAAGGGTTCGATTTACTTAATGGTTCTAATTCTCAATCACTCAATGGTTTTGGTTACCATTCAATCAGCTGAACCCATTAACGTTTGTCATACATCCGTTGTCGCTTACACACGCACGGCAACGGTAACCTCTTTTGAAACGTTTATTGATGCCTGAGCAAGAACTGGCGGCTGACCGGCAGCCGCTAACTTGACACCACGGGGCGTAAGATGCAACTGCATGTACATACAGACTGACGATGTTTTCTTTTGTTATTGCACGCAGTCCGTACGTACAGTACGTTCATTCTCATCGCACTACAGCTGTAGCCGAGGCAGAGAATGCGTGAGCTGTGTATTGGTTTTGAAAATTTGTGAATGGCAATTGATGTTCAAAGAGTTTAAATTTTTTGAATTTTGCCAAAAATTGCAGAATTTTACGTTAAAGTTGTCAAATTATTGTTGCAGTCTGTTGAAGTTGCCAATTGATTTTGTTGGATCGTGTGGAAACTGATAAAACTCAGAGGATCACTGAAAGCTAATAGCAAAAAAGGTAAAATTTACTTGTTTGTTTGTTGAAGGCGTGATTTGGCGGTTGAGCAGACCAAATTTTGTGTTTTGAAGTTATTTTCCGTTTGAAATGACGAAAATTGTTATGTTTTGCAGAGAATGTTTGAATCTATATGAAGAAGAAGGTCCGTTACGCAAGTTTAAGTTACAAGTAAAAATGGACAACGGGGCAGAGTCAGGGAAACCGCCGAAGGTCAGAAAGGTCATGAATCCAACGATCCAGAAGCTTCGACAGAAGTATGCCAAATCTTCCAAGGATAGAAATCGAAGGGTGGAAGCGTTGAAAAAGGTGCAAATTAAAAACGCTCAACTGATCAAAAGGGTGAGTCATTTAAAATTAATGAAATAAGGTTGAATATGGGAATCAATGAAATGTGCTTCAATGATATTTGAATGTTTTCAGAACTCCGCTTTGACAACTTTAACTGAACAAGTTTGTGAGTTGGCCAAGAAGTTTGAAGGTTCGAGGAAGCACTCGAGTAGTATGTCCAAAGAGGTACGGAAAATAAAGTCAGAACTATGCACTAATTGAATAACCGTTGTGGTAGTGGTAATAATCTAATGAGACTTGATGGTGAAACAGGTCCAGGAAGTTTTAAAAGAGGAGATAGAACGTAAAGAACAGGAAATCCGCGAAAGTTTAACAAGAACGTATCGAGTACGGTTTGTGAAGAAAAAGAAGAAGGCCAAGGATGTACCAGCACCGGTGGAACAAATGGAAGAAGATAATTATACGGTGGAGGAGGTGGCAATGTCGAATCCGTGGGTAAGTTAACATTTTGTAGTGTAGCACGAGCAAGAGCAGGTGTTGTTGAATTGAAGGTTTTATTCAGACTGAAGTTCAAATTCGGGAATATTCAGATAGGAATTCAAACCTAACTACGTTACCAAACCAATAACTGCCACAGCAGTTTTATTCGCAAGTTGTTGACGTTGAGTTGGAGTTTGGACTAGTTAGTTGGTTAGATCAACTTCATTAGGCTACACTCATGTGCCTTATGGTTTGCTTTTAGCGATTTCGTGTTCCTCATGTAACTTTCCATAAAACTGGGTCGGTACGGGGCAGTATATCAGTAGACCGTGTAAAAGTTACACTAGTTACGATAGACGCACCTGGGCAGCTAACGCAATGAACTCTCGAAGCTCGACTGCCATGTAATGAAATGAAGTAATTTCTTAAGAAAACACTTTTGACGAGATTTTCTGGCGTCAATAAGTTCTTTTATAACACTCTGCGTTTTGATGGACCATGTCCGGGTACTTACAACTAGGATTAGTCAAACGAATTTCACCGTTTTCTTTACATCTATCGGAGAAATCAACAGTTAAACAATTTGGAAAACATTTCTTTAGTGCTACAATTATGCACGATGTTTCTTAAATAAGTGAGAATCGTGTACATTGTACATATACGACTCTTTTACCGCTAAAACACCATACATTCCATATAGCCGATTCATGTTTAGTTCAACTTTTACACATGACCTCATTGATTGTCTTGGGAAACGATCGATACAAGACTGAACTTTGGTAGTATTAATATGTCCCCAATAGCAAATCTCATATCTATAACCGATTGCATCAGTGCATGGAAGAGAGTAGGACTTAGGACATAAATAACGTTTTATGCTTCAGTGACTTGGTTCTACTAGTTATTTTGGCGAGAACTCTATCAGCGTGATCCTTGAATTTCAGTTCAGAATCAACCCGAATACCAAGATACTTTGATTCAGGGACTATTTGTATCATCTGATCATTATAAACAAATTGTAAAAAGTCCAAAGGGTTTTAAATGACGTTTTTACGCCTAAGCTTGAAGTCTTTGCGTTAAATTTTATAGTTGTCTACATTGAATCTGACTATACAGTTTTTCTAATCGAACTAATAATGCTCTTGTTCCCGTAGATTGCGAAACGAGTCTTCAAGCATCTGGGAGTGCCAGATTTGCTGCAGATGCGATGTGTCAACAGAATATGGAACAAGAATGCCAGCCTGGTGCTCAGGGAGCAAAACAAGTGCACTGCTCAGTTTTTCCTATTGGATAAGGACAGAAGGCCAAACGCTTACAACAGACTGATGACGAATAATGAAGCGTTGCCTTTCAGCAGCTACAGTTTGAAGGTTTCAAATCCGACAGTCGACGAGCCTCATGTTCCCTTCAAACCTGGGCCTTTAAGATTCCTCGAGCTGGATCTTCGCTACGTTCCAGAACCTGATGTGCCTTCCACAATCAAGACGCTACAAGAAACGTTCGATTCCTGTTGTCCGACACTTGAGGAACTTACTTTGACGAGCTTACCTGAAACAGTGCAGCGATTTTACGATCTTTTACCGCCAAAGAACGGGTTGGTCATTCTCGACAACAAGCTACCGAAATTGAAGAAAATTGTACTACCAAAGCGTCACAACGAAGGATCAACTAATGCTAAGGTGCTTCGGGATGTGTTGAGGGCTGCTCCTAATCTGGAAGAACTGGAGGGAGATATAACTCCAGCGTTAACCAAATCAGTTGTCCAGACTAACAAGATCCACTTGGTCAAGTCCTTCCGGTTCACTACGTTGGACCCACAAGACATAACGTGTACCATGCGGTTTGTGACAGCTGAACCACCACCGCCAATCATCAAACTGCGGCTAGAAATGTGTTTGTTCCGGCAAATGCAGTTTATGTACCAAAATCTGAGAGGTCTAATGTCAAAATTGGTGGAGATCAGTCAAAAGTCCCTGGAATTTCTTGACATTACGGAGCTTTGTTTCCTCAAGTTTTTCGCTGAAGGAACCATGAAGATGGAGTCATTGCGAAGATTGAGTATTCGCTACGACACATCACTTGGAAGAGTCCCATACTCGCTTCTGGCTAGAATCAATCTGAAGGATTGCTTTCCAGTTTTGAACCTAATCATCTTGGTGCTGGATCAGATGTACACTGATGAAGCTCACACGTTATTTCAACCGGAATTCCAGGAAGCTGGGGCGCAGATGGAATGTAGGACCGTTCGAAAGTTGAAGATCATAGGAAAGCAGGCAACGGGTAAACTGATGCAGCAATTGGCAGTGGTGTTTCCTAAAGTGATAGAGCTTCATCTGGCTCACACGCGAGATTACCACGACATCTTCACATCACTTTGGACTGCCTGGCCGAGAATCCGGTATATTCAAGCAGATTTGAAGGACGCCTACTTGACCAAGAGCTTAGATTCAGTGTTTACTGGATTTTCTGAAGAAGTTATTGACGAGTTCAATAAGACGCATAGGATCCATAGTTTCTCAGCGTTCGAGAGGGACAAGTCCATAATGAACTTAACTAGTAATCACAGATTCTGTTTTTCTCGAAAACATGTGTTAAAAGATCCTTCCTAAGAATAATGCTTTCATTGTGATTTTAGAGCTTCGCAGAATCTCACTTGACCTCTACCGATCTGTGGACTCCAAATTCAACAAGGGCCGCCCTTTGAGACATGCATTACAGCCATTTTTACATGAAGTCACATTCCGTTGTACCGTCGACCTCATCCCCACTCTTCGCTTCCAAGCAAACTTTAACACTTACGAGCAAAAGACTGTTTACTGTAAGTTTGAGTTCATATTAACCTAGACTTGTAATATTGACATCACACTAGAGAGCTAATCTGACGGTATTTTTAATTGCAGATATGGTACCGCTTCCGATATAAGTACTGCACCGGATTTTTTAGAACTGACTACTACCCTTTCGTTGGATCTCTCTTCAAGCCATTTTGATTCAGTTTACGTAGAGACACACAAAACAATTGTTTCACCGCGAATTGCAAATTGCTCCTATTTCGCTTTCAATATTTTTACGTTTTATTTTCCTTGCGAGCCATGTTTAGTTCATTTTCAAAGCAAGGAGGCTGGTTGATTTTAAGTTATTACCTGGAATTTAGGCATACTCTTTACAGTTGCTGTATACTGAAAGTTAATAGGTGGCCTTACACTGTCAGTTTGAACCACTTTTTATGTTGATGAATTTCAGTGTCGAATAATTTTGTTACTTGCACAGCGTACATGTTGTGACTCAGGCGTGCGTTGAAGTCCTGCAGTTCCCAGTTACGTACTGGTTTTTCTCGTATCTTTAACTCCAGTCGTGCTGACACGCTGCTAACCATAGGTTTTAGATTCTTTCCCTCAATCACACAGTTAAGCTGTTAACAATACATTTATATGCAGGTTTATCATAAGGTTAACGCATTCTTTTGTCGTTATAAATTACCGATTTCCTCGGTGTGTGACCAAATTTTGTAAACGCAAAATGACATTGTACCGAAGAATTGTAGTAAAAATCGCCACTTTGTAACTAACTGACGATGATGAAGTGCTTGAGTGATAATTGGGATAGTTTAGGCAAGGAACGTGTAAGCTGTTTACAGATTAGTCAGTGTAAGATCAGGTCGGTTAATGAGGTTTGACGTTATACTTAATTGCCAATGGGGTAAACATTGAACGTCTCTTTGAATCAGGTAAGGCTGATTGCTCGACCTGGAGTTAACTTTCTTCAGTGTACTTTTGACGTTCACCTATTCTGACGTGTCCAGAATGCGACCTTTGAGTAGATACAGGCAGCTATTGTTGCCATGGAACGGTTCCAGGATGTCCTTCGTTTTTGTTCTCATGCTAATAGGGCTTTTGTTTTACCTTGGATATTCCAGCTTACTTGAAGGGCAGTCTAGAAATATGTGTCTGAACTTGAACTGGCCCAACTTTTCTAACAAGTCTGGAACTTCGCTGTTCTCATTTGATCATCAAAAGTTGAAGAAAAATCGTAATGCGTCTGCGGAGCCTGAGGAATTTAATTCGCAGGTTCTGAAGCTGTTCAATGGAATTGGGAAACATCCAGGGCCAGTTAAGCTGAAGTGAGTGAAAACAGATCTGTTTAGCATTTAAAAGACAGAAATGCATGCTGGACTGAAAATGATTTTTTTTATTCCAGGGACATTACGAAACTGATTCTTAATCTTCGGGCCTCTAAAAGTAGTACACTGAAGCTGGACGGTTATCTCGGAAGCTTGAGTCACAGACTGGCAGAGAAGCATAGAGAAATACAGTTCAGGAAGAACCTGTCGGTGAAAGCCAAGTGAGTTTAATTGAAATTGGGTTGATTCCTGAGGGAATTATGAGGTTTTGATTTTGCAATGCTTTATTGGGCACAGGTCGCGGAAAAATAATGGACGAAGAATTAACGTAGCTGTCATCGCTTGTAACTCGAGAATTGGCCAAGGGATAACAATGTTGAAGTCTGCAGCCATGTTCAGCCAGGATGCTGAACTTCATGTGATTGCTTTTGGGGATAAGGAAAAGTTTTCGTCATTGGCAGAACAGGTGTGTATCGATAATGTTTGAAGTTTTTATTAGGGAGCTTTAGTTTTGAATGAGTGTGAATACATTGCAAACTGTTTTTGGCTTTTGTAGCTTCAAGTCCTCCGTTGGGAGATCAACACTGCTGGTTGGGATTTCACGTTTGAACTTCATCTGGAATGGTTTCCACCAGAACATGCGGCTACTTGGAAGAAAATGTTCAGAGAATGTGCTACTCAACGGCTGTTTTTCCCGGTTAGTTTCACAAGGTTCCCCCAAACTTGAATTAAACAGATGGCTTGAAGAGATGGAATTTGAAGTCTATGAATATGTTTTCAGTCTTTACTTCCACATATTGATTCGATGATCTACCTGGACACGGATATCATCGTCATGTCAAACCTTACTGAAATGTGGGACCAAATCCCATTGAAAATGAAAGCAGACAAAATAGCTGGAATGTCGCCAAACAACGAACCTACCGCCGATGGATGGTATAATACCATGGCGCATGTGCCACATTATGGTGATCGAGGTCAGTTAAAAATCGAAGTCGCTTATTGTACTCTAGTAAAGTACATAAGTAAGGGAATAGACTAACTAAATACAACTTGTGTTGATCAATGCAGGTTTGAACGCTGGTGTCATGCTGATGAACCTAACTCAAATGAGGAGCTTCAATATCGAAAATCGATCTATCGCTGTCCAGACTGTTTACAACGAAAAGATGGATTTGGCGGATCAAGATATTTATAACATCATCTTTAATGCGTTTCCGGGTACGTTAGTATCACAAGTTTGAATCTCGTCGGTTTAATGTGGCACTTTGATGTTACAGATTAAGGAATATGTTCTATTTCATGCTACAGAGAAACTGCACGAGATGAACTGTTCCTACAACTTCAACTGGGTCCATTGTGGCATTCCAGAAAAGTATCCTTGTTTCGATGAAAAAACGAACAAGTCCAAGTGCTTCTGCAGGGCAGTTCAAGACGAAGGAGTCAAGCTGCTCCATGGCAACGGGCACACTTTTTACAGTGACATGCACAAGTTCATGAAGACCATGTATAACCTGATGGAAGATGTAAGGGCCAAAATAGTGTGTTTACTTGCGTTTTTACCAACTCCAGACGCTGATTTTGATTGCCTTTTTTGTTTATAGTTTGATCCTGTGACGGAATCTTTAAAAGATTTAGTGGATCAGATGAAGACCAACTTTACTTTAATGGCCAAATCCTGCAGGCCTTTGACTGAAGACATGATGTTCAGGAATGCTGATTCATACATCAAGAATTTAGAATAGGAGTATTTCACAATTTTATTTTGTTTTCATTCTTTGAGCTTTTTTTGCAATACGCTATCATCTTTCGAAGTACAAACTATCGTCCAGTTCTAGGAGGACGTAACGCAATGCTATCCTCAATACCTATTTTGGCTCGTTGTTCGTCAGTTAGCTCTACAGATTTGTGTATGAAAATAGAATCTCCGGCTGCAAAGTTGGTGTCAACCACAGTTCGGTAGAAAATGTAGCCTTTACTCTCCATGAATTTCCGAAGTCCAACCTTGCCTTCCTTGAGGACGACGTGTTCAATCGTGACTACCTGAAAGGAAGTAACCAAGGCTTCATTACAGTATTCCTCTGGGCGCATGCCTTCTTAATGAGTTAATTAACAGATTGACCTAACTCACCTTGAAAATAACCTTGTCGAACGGAACAGTGTACAGAATATCCAGCTCACTTCCCTCCACATCCAAACTGAAGAAGTCTACGGTCGTCCGATTAATCGCCAAGAGGACCGAATATAACGGAAGGCACTGGACCTTGACATATTTCTCCGCAAAGTACCTCTTGCTTTTGATCAGGCCGCTGCCGAGTGATGACAGGTACGTGTCGATATAGAACGGCATCTGGCGGATAAATTCGTCGATTAGTTTCTGCTGTATTTCAAGGAGCCAAGCTGCGTTACTAAAGACTGTTTTGCTCACCACACTAGGATACGGTTTGTTGGACAGACAAAAATGACCCATCCAAGCGTTCCGATGCTTGCCTTCCAACTTTTGGAAGACTATGGGATCCGCTTCGATCATGAGGCCCTTCCAGCCCAATGTCCGTTCGAGCCAAATTGTGTTCGAGTGCCACTCGCCATCATTAGCGCCACATTCGACAAAGAAGCCGTCGCCGCCCTTGGGACCAAAGTAAGTTTGAATCATTGCAGAATCCCTTCTAGAATTTGAAGTAATCTGAAAATCTTACGAATCCTTTCAGAATATCAGCCACTGCCTGAGTCTGGCCAGCAGATGGATTCACACCCTGCCTTGTTAAATTCGGATCGGTGAAGTTGTAATGCCCGAGGGATGGTGGAACCAGCAGTTTCCTGTGAAGAAGTCTTTGTGTACTTTGGTTCTTCCTTTGAAGTTACGATTTAGCCCGTCTGAAGTCTCCGATCTTACCTGATCTCTTGCAGCAGCTCCGGGTCGTCCATGGCCACATCCGGATTGTTGAGCAAAACGTTTCCGTCATTGTCAACGTCGACTCCACCGGAAGTCAGGCACCAATTCAGCAAACCCAGCAACGCTATCACACAAACTACGACCCAAGCGTAGCTTCTAAAAGTTCGTTGGTGATGTATCACTCGGTTCGATGGTCCGATTAGGAATCGCGATTGTTTCTGTAGGTGTTTCATTTTGAACTGTGTAAGTTTTAGTGTAACTTGTCAGAACTGAGTTTGTTTAACGGTGCATCAGCTGTAAACGATGTTAGCTCAACTGTTTCTGTTTGGAAGCTGCACTTGTTATACGAACTGTTGGCAAACACTTGACAGATTCGCAAAGGCTTTTAAACATTTGTAAGTCAATAAGACGGAAATTGGGACGACAATGTGTCTTGTTCAATGGGCAAAACTTGAGTGAACGACCCGACGAAAAATTCGCATGCTAAATTGGGCTTGCGTGGTGGCGAATTGTAGGCTTTGAAGGAATCCCTGGTCTTTACTTGGCAAGTCAGGTGGAACCGAATAACGTTAACGGCGATTACCGCGACAGGCTTTTTATGAAAGAAACCATGTTATACAATTCACTTGTCTTTCATCTCGCAGGTTGTTATTGTCGCCAAGAATAATACTTTTGAGACATTGTCACAGAACCGGGGGAAGAGGAGGCAAAATTCAGTGTAATTTCAAATAGGAAATGTATGCGTTTAGTCACACCTGACCGATTCAATTTCATTGTTGATGTATCAAGTGGTATGGTTTATGAGAGGTTCGATTGAAGCTTATCCGTCAGTACTTTATGGGCCAGCTAATATTTTTCAGCGAAATCTGGTGAATGTTCTTCAACGGCAAAAGATGCAGGAGTCAACTTGATTAGTTTAATATATTTCTCGATTCAATCCCATGTCATTACAAGGTACACGAACAATGTGCATTGGGTTTGATTGAATTGTTTACAAACATTACATTATATAAAACGTATACAGGGAAATGCGTTTCTCGGCTTCGTGCCACTAGAGTTTAGACTGTGTTTGTGAAATGGATTTAGTTACATTGTGAGAGATTCAGTGATGATACCTCAGTAGCAGTAATCTGTAAATATATACACAGGTGTTTAACTAAAATTACACTAATGGAAGCTCTAACATCACCCAATGAAGGTAATCACTTGATGATTAATTACATACATATCCTGTCTGTCATGACAAACACTACACGGCGCCATTACAAAAGCTCTTGAGAAGAAAAGGCTTAATGTTTAGTCATAAACAGCATATTGGACACGGGCTGACATGGACCAAGGCCAATGTGTGAGGCATGGAATCGAAAGCGTATTGTCACAGGTAGTATAATGCTAACGACCAATTAGTATTAGCTGATACAATCGTAAAGACTCAAGGCCGCTCGCCATGACATAAGAAACAGTCTCCCAAGAAGACTAAAGTATCGTAAAACGCATTGGTTTTGTCAGAGTTTTTGTTCTTCTTTTCCTCTCTGAACTGCGCCAATTTTCTCGACGGGGAGTCTGTTGTTGTTGTTGCAGAATCGACTAATGTAGTGGCAAGGACTTGAATCTCGTCCACTTGTCCAGGGGCTACATGAGCAGGTTGGTGATGACCAGCCTTGGCTGAATGTTGTTTGGCACTTGATTTCTGCTTCTTCTCTTCAGCAACAGCGAATGGTGTTGGTACCCAAATGTGGGGATGATGAAAGTGGTCGTGGTGATTGTCCCGATGGCTTGGGCTTGAAAGACCGGGGCTTTTGGAGGATCTGTCAGATGGTGTCGGTGAATGATGTTGATTATGCGAATGGTGATTTTCATGATGAGGGTGGTGCGGAAGAGCTGCCTTGTTAGAGTTGCCGTTGTAGCCAAAATACTTGGTGTAAATTGCCACACCTCTTGGTTTGTCCTCGGATTCGACTTGTTCAACAAGTTGTGCTGATGATGTGTTTCCTGTGACCCAGGCCGTTGTCTTTGTGATGGTCTCTTCGTAGGCAGGAGGATTTCCGCCTATTGTCAAATTTCTCGGTTGGCTAATGTGTCTGCTGATAGTTTCCTCTGATCGAAGTGGCCCGTATTCTTCAGCGTCTGCTAGTTTGAATGAATCGCGAGATTTGTAGGGTGCGTAGTCGTCAGGGTCTGCGAGGATGAATTTTTCCTTGGCTTCTTTTGCGGAAGACTTTTTGTTGGCCTTCGGCTTTTTCTTCGAGATGGGCTTTTCTGTCAAAGGTGGGCTGCTACGGTCCAAGAACTCTTCCAGTTTGCGAACTTGGGATGCAATTTCGTCTTCGGTGTATGACGATGCCAGGTACTTTGCTCTATCTCCAGACGGCAGGATTGGAGAAGCGTTGCGACTTTGCTCATTTGCAGCGTTCAAAGCTTCGATGCTATCGCTGTCCCAGTAGCACCGAGGATACGGCGGTGGGCTCAATGAGCGGATGTAGGCAATGTCAAAGATGCCGTTACGTTTGAAGTCTCCGTTGACGAAAGAGCCGCTTCTGCTCTTGACCAGTTCGGCCTTTTTGGTCTTGTCAGATTTACTGAGGCTTCCGACGCTCTTGGCTCTAATTCTGGAATCTGAAGACGCCGCTGGTTTTGCACAACTAGCATCGTTCAATTCTGCCACTTTTGTCGTGTATTTGGTCACAGCTTCCTTGACTTTTCCATTTCCCTGTTGTTGATTCTTCAAATTCTCGGTGGCAACCTTGGAGTCAATGGAGGTGTCAGACCCAGACCCGGCAGAAACAACATGACCGTTCGGCACTCTGGACTTTTTGGCTTCAGCAGCCTTGTTACTGCTAAGAAGGTTCATTTTGCCACCTTCACTCCTTGATTTACGTAGGTTAGCACCAGAGTCACTAGATTTCAAATTCTTGATCAAAGGCACTCCATTCTCGTATTTGGTGTATTCTTGCTCGAAGAGCTCGTAGCGTTGGTTGTGATGCTCCAAGTCGTTCAAAATGTCTGCAGCACTTCCAGTCTTTTTGCTGATTTGCTGTTCTTGCACTTCAATGTAGCTGCGTTGCAGCACCATTTCCTTACGGCTGTACATTAGGGGCTCCATTTTACTTCTGGGAAGTCAGTTTACGATGAGAAGATATTTTGGTTGAGAGAGCTCAGTTTGAACACTAATTAAAGTCTCATTTCCTGCGGTGTCACTTAAATCCCGTGGAGATGAAGGAGACTGGCGTGAAGGCACTTATCTTCGAAGGTTCTCATTAGGAGCCTGTAAGGTAGAAATATCTGGATGACAACTGACATAAGTTTTATTCGGTCATTATATCGTTAGAAATGCAATACTGTATACCTTCAAATTTCAAGATCGATGACGTCAATAGCAATTTTGTGACCGGTTGGTTTGAAACACGCGTTACGTTTGGCGAATCTGAAACACACCATTAAAGCTGTAAGACTCTGATTTGCTCACAAGGAAAACTTGAGTTCTCAAGGAATACGAAATTACAGAGACAAATTTTAAGAACTTACCATCAACGTTAAGACTGCCTTGAGAATTCGCGTGCCAAAAGCGTTTTTTACTGGGATGACAATTAAAATCCTTGGAAAAATTGAGTTGTCTCAGGGACGTAAACAAACAATCTGGCGAGATGAAGCAGGAAATTTTCGCACACTCGTCAGGCCCAAGTCACTCCTTCGCTCTCGCAACCGTTTTCTTTACACTCGATGGTTCCTTTGCTCTTCCTCCGCACTTAGTTAGCACGTGCAATATCCCGCCCGGATGCTGTTCGGATCCCTTTGCTCGATGGCCCTAGAACAAAAGGCGGGCAAAAATGTAAACAACAAGATGATTCAAACTTGTAAACATTTTCGCATTGTTTTTCTCTGGGCTATAAAATAGAATTTGGTTTACAGAGTTTTTCGATTTAATCTTGCTTTAACTTACGTATAAAGTATAGCCAAGATGCTACCAAGAGAATCCTGTGATCGTCACTGGTATTTCCTAACGAATCTGCTTGTGATAAACGTCCTTGGTCGTGACTCCCATAACTCGCTTCGATTTTGATCGGACGACGCTGCTGCTCAGCTCACTGCGTCCAAATGTTGTTGTTGTTGTTGAAAGTGACTGGACGTGAATGTAGCGCTTGCAATGTTTGGTAATGATAATGAATGAATGCAAGTAAGAGGGAGAGAGGGAACTTGAGTTTGCGAATCTCATTGTATCTCTAATATTCTTGCTCTTAACTTGTTCTCTTGTTCATTTGTTTGGATACGACAACGACTTGCAATAATCTGGCTCTCTTGGGATCCTATCGTCGAAATCATCATCATCATGAATAATAAGGCAAAGAATATAACATTGAAGACCCAAAGCTCACTCAGCTCGTGTGCATGTTACCTTGTGGTGGTGGGTTTCTGGTGTATGTAACAAATGGCATTTCCCTTGCATAATTTTTAATACTTGCCATAACAAGGAAAAGAGTTCTGAGACAAAACCCTTTCCACCAGACGGTTGGCTTTTGGAACTGAAGCCACGCACCTGAACCCAAAGGCCAGTCAAGCAAGACAGACGAAGCGTCGTGTCGTGAGTTGAGCTTTACGAGGGGAATGAACATAATAATGCCTTGAGGAACTCAGGTTTTGCCGGACGATGTAATCTTATGTTATTACGTGAATGGTAAATGCGAGATCACAAACAAACGTCATATGCTTGAACGGACGGGTGCCCCAGGCATTGATGAATCCATTAAGATCGGTCTTGAATCCAGACACTTGATGAACACCTACGATGATGACGGCAAAGGCCGGTAAAGTGGCAATCATCGATTCCTGGGATGTGGGAATGTCTGCCTCAGAATCTTCTTGAGCACAAGACGACACGTGGTTGACATATTTAAGCGGAAGGGAAAGCGTAAGGTTTGAGCCAAGTACTTCAGATGAATTGCCACCTTGATGCCAAAATTTCGTCGAGTTAAAATATACGCAAACAGAATTTATGAACGATCAAAAAAGTCATATTTCATGGACAGTTTCCTGTTGTCGACGTAAATGGTTTGGCCTTGGTGGAAGCGCAGCGTCGTCGTCGTCGTATTCATGATTAAATTGGGCAAAAAGAAGAAGGCGTGGAGATTCGCAGAAAAGCGCTACCATGTAATGGCCAAGCTTTTGATTCTCTAATGTTCCATGGAAATTGGTTGTAACGAGATGAATAGAGCATAGCATACGTGCATATAATTCTAGCGAATTATTCCATGAATGCAGATCAGAACCAAAGATGCAATCAGCAGAATTCGCAATAACAAGATTCCTTATTCCTACTGCAAGCAAAATTTGCAAGTCAATGCAGTTTAAACGAACAAAAGCGTTCTACGTTCTAATTTTAGCGTTCCAGTTCCTGAACCACTTTAAGAACGTCACGTTGTATTTTGTGTCAATCGAAAAACGTTTCACGTGTTCCAAGGATGAACTTCCATGGCCTCAAATTAGCCGAATCAAACGCAAACTTTCTTGTATTAACTACTTGAGATGATTGAAAACTGAAAAATTCCACATTGCCTTCCATCTTCTTGTCCAGCTTATGAAGCTGTAAGGGCAAACGAATCGGGATTAATCAAAGTGTTTACATGTCACTTTTTAGTATTGCGGCAATTACATCATCTTTCCAGCGTCATTACTCACGCTTTGCCCAAGCCCAAGCGTCCTATCGACTTTGGTCATGGGAAAACTCAAGCCGATGCCTCTCATCAAAACAATCGTTAACCTTTAGCAAACAAGCGCTGATAAAATAACATTGGTCAAGCCGGTTTACAATCTCAAGTGTCCAGCTTCAACGCCAACGTTCCCACTGACTCCATCTTGTTTTTTACCCAATGATACTAAAGAACCTGCTGGTCAAAAACATGACCAGACAACACATCATTCCAATGACCGCCAAAGTTGAAAGGGCAATTAATTTTCCTGACATTGAAATCTCCAACAAGACTCTCAGAAGAAGATAAACGCTGTAGAGCCCGAAACCACGTTAAATAGCATAGCTTTGCGATATCCTGTGTGAAAAATGCAATAACATATTGCAGATTGCCAGATCCATAAGCTTCTCAATGTTTCTCATTTGCCATTTAAATTACATTGTGTGTGCCGATTGTGTATCTCATTGATTTAATTTGAGAGGCACACGCGAGCAAATTCCGTCAGCAAATGCTCAAGTTGCGAATTTATATACAATTTCCTGTAGACTTCTTCAAGGATTCAGACGAGAGAATTTCAGATAAGAATCTCTGAAAATGGCCGAAAAACAAAATTGCTTACGCATGCGCTCAGGTATGTTTGCCAATCCTTGTGCGTGAATAAATAACGCAATTATTGAAACAAATTACTTTTTGTGATGGGCAAGCCTCCAAGGAAGTTGTAATCCGCCTTTGGATTTATGTCGGCTGTTTGTGAGAAATTTGTTGAAACAATTCTATTTGAACGCGTAGGTCAACAACAAATTTAAATGTGCTTCTACGTACATATGAATTGCTGTGCAAACAACATCAAGAAACGAATTTGATGACGCCATTAAATGTACTTGTGGCACTTGCGAATTTATAATGTTGCTCAAAGGTGGATCATTTTACAAGGCGGAATGTTGATTCGATTCTGTTCCGAAGAGACCAAATGGGAAATGACGTAAGCTTTCAACAGGCTCGGCTCATCAACATCATGAACGGGTTAGTTACTAGATCAAATTACTTTACCCTGGAAATTGAGGTCGTGAAGGCTGCAAAGGAATTCCGGATCAGCTTGATTTCCTTGCGAAAATAATTTGAAAGGGTAACCAAAACAGGTGGAAGTAGAAACTAATTATGCGTAAGCGGTATGAAACAACAAGGTAATACGTGACAATCAATTTATTAATGATTATTAACGTTTGAAAACATCAACATGTGCCAAAACTGACAAGTAAATCTCAAATTCTGTAACACCTACAGGATTAACTAACTATACACAATTAGCATAACCTTGGCCTCTCGTCTTCATGTAACTATATTCGACTTGATGGGTGCACAAGGTTGAATTGATTAATGTTAACTTGAACAGTCTATGAATACAAGTTAAATGACTGTGATACAAGTATACCAATTTACATGGCTTTTAAAGTTGCTTATTGGCTTTTGGCTGGACGAACAAAACGTTGCATATAGGCTGTACATAGGACGTTAATTGCTACCAGAATATTCAAAAGTGTGTACAAGTTGTTATATAGGACCATCGAAATCCGTGCACCTCGGACATATAATTTAGCTACAAATAGTTATATACAAAACTACTGATATTAATCGAGTAGTCTTTTAGGGTCATCGTAAGCTGAACAAATGGACTGACATTGTAAGGCATTTTCAAGCTTGCAAAGTTCAAGAAGCTTTAGTACATATGTACAGATTAAAAAGTTTAAGGCAAAATGACGCTGCAGGCATCTGCAAAAGTTTACAATAGCTATCGGTTTAGTACACTAACAATAAACTACAACAGGATTTTTAAGTATTCTCAACAAACATTGCTTGACCAGAATTGGAGTAAATTGCTGCTGGTTACTCATTAATATTTGGTATTTGACAGCAGGTGCGTTATGTTGTTTCCTGCGGGGGGTGGCTCACACCCATACTTGTTCTACATTAACGGCTTGTACGGTAGTAGTTAGTGGCTACAAACAGTTAAGAAATATGTTGAATTCAAACTAATGTGGCCCACATAACAGAACTGCTTAGTCTGTACTAGAAAGACACTGCACTCATTACAAAACGGTGGCGTCAGCGCTATTATAACAAAGATAGAAAACATATTCGTGGCGAGTCTGTCCACATAGGTTAACCTAAAGCTACATAAGTTTGGAAACTTGTAAAATATACTATTGAAATGCTTCAAAAGATGGAATTTTGTATCAGTTCGTTCGTGCCGTACTCAAAGTAATTCAATACGAAGGCACATAACAAGTCTTCTTTAATTGTATACGACATGGGCTGATAGGTGAGTGGAATCTGCTCGCTTAGGTATCGGTGGTGGTGGTTTCTTATTGCGGAGCTGTACAGGGCTTCCGTTGTATTGATTTACAGGCTGACCTGCTGACCCATGGTATTTCTTGCCTTGGAAGTTTTCGTAGATGATGACACTACCAGGGGATGATGGTGGAACTGGCGACGATGGTTGCATGTTTCCGTGGCCGTAAATCGGCTGCATTGGCTCTGCAACTATGCCACCGTGACCGTAAATCGGTTGAGGAATAGGACTCATGTTTCCATACGCTGACTGATGGTGGTGAGACTGCTGATAATGCATAGGTGATGCTGGTGGCGGAAGTTGGCCCATTAGTACTGTATCAGTTCGGATTGGCTTCATTGGAGGAATCGGTTTATGGATTGGAGATCCGATGGGAGATTGCGAAGTCTGACCATAGATGGCCTGATTATGTGTTGACTGAATGGTTTGCGGATGAGAAACTGGGACCGCTGAAGTATGGATTTGGGGAGCTTGCTGATTCATTTGCTGCTGGTGAGCGATCGTAGCGCCGATTTGCTGCATCTGAAGGGGTGGGAGTTCATCGGCGGAGTTGCCATAATGTTGGCTGACCCATGCTTGAACATTGTTCAGATTGGTTTCTGGTACTGGCGCATTAGCTTGTGCTGGAGGTACTTCTGTTGATGGCGTTCGGAAACTGAGAATCTCATGTGGGTTAGTCTCTTTGTCAATGTGACATTTTTGTGCAACTTGCCACTTTTTCTGCAATACCCTCTGAATATCGTTGAGGAAGTCGACCGGCGGATCATCGAGTTTCTTTGGCGGGGAAACGTTTTGAGGAGCATTCAGACTAGAATATGCAACAGTTGACATGTTAGGTACTGATGGTTGCGGTGGAAGCGCTTGTCCTCCGTTTCTATTCTGAAGTCTTTCGGTCAGTTCGGAAGCAAATGTCACTCCTTTTTTCTTTGGTACGGCTCCATTCATTCCTGTTGGTTTAGTGGGAGCTAGTGGTTTCAAGGACTTGTTCTGTAATGCAGCGGCAAGGCTTGATATCGGAGCTGGCGACATTTCCAATGGCTGCATCGGCGGAGGAGGTGGTGGTGGAGGGCTAGTGTTCACATGTGATACCGGACATTCGCTTTCGGAACTCAAAAGTAGCTCTGGAGGCGGTGGAGGTAAGTCTTCGAAATCAATGGCGCTTTCTTCAACCACGGTTTCATGGTGTCTGATTGTGTTGATTATTTGACTTGGAAGTTTCCCGACATTAGGAACATTTCGAACCGGCATTGGACCGACGTTTTGACTACTTGGCGCCATTCCAGGCTGTGAATTGATTGAAGAGAGAGACGAGTTTGACGAGGCTGTACTGCTGTTACTGGCACTTCGGCGTCTTTGAAGTGTGTGGGATAGTACAGGTGTGGTCGGTGTCATGTTGCCATCTTGTCCATTCGGAGCTGGTACTCGTATTTGATCCCCTAAGATTGACCTTGTTTTGATTGTCAAGGGAATTTTAGGCTGGAGCGCTGATGATGGCTTGCGCTTTATCGTTCCTCCCATTGGACTGTCACTTTCGAAACCTTCTTCTCTTCCAGTCAGGACAGGCGCTGTTGTGTTGACCTATGGATTGAGAACATTGTGATTAAGATTGAAAATTCTGCTATTCTAGACTTAAAACTTGAAACTTACAACAGGTTCTCTTCTCTGATGGACTTCATAAATACTTTCGGTATAATGAAGTTGTCTAGATGGCAATACAAGAGGCACATCAGGATCTCTTGTGTTGATCTGAATTGGCATTGACGCTAGCGAGACGGAACGACCAAATCTGTCCAAGTCTTCATGAGCAATGTCCTCCAACAATGTTCGGTAGTTGTCCCATATCTGCCGCTGGTACTATAATACGTTACATCAAATTAGTCTTGCATCCTTTCGTTCCTGATTACAAAGAATATCATAATCAATTTACCTTTGCAATCCGAAGACCAACCATCCACAACTTTAGCGTTTCAGCATCCTCAGCACACAAATATTTTATATGCCGATGTGATTTTACTTGAAGCCTGGAAGGCTTGAGGACGAAACCATACTCGGTTGGAGACTTGAACTTTTTCCTCCATCCAATTCCCTGGTATGTCTGTCAACAACGGAAAAATGATTACTTACATTCACA
>JAQGBJ010001587.1:0-21882 GCA_034698345.1 Sphaeridia pumilis | reverse complement strand
GATGAACCTTCATCTGTCCATTGAACATTATGCGTATAAGTATTCATTGGGAATTCAAGTTCAAAGTTGACTTGTGTCTATAAAATCTGCTCATCTGTCCATTACTTTTAATGCACACTCCAACCGCATGTTGAAATGAGCTTATCCAGATTCTGGATTCCACGACAAGTTCTCGAGAATTGGAATATCAAAGTCATGCATCGGCTAATATTCTATGGCTTTTTCGTCAGTAGGGCAAAGGGCAAAAAAAACCTGTTCTTTTCATGTATACAAAAGCGCCCACAGTTAACCAGATACCAGACGTTAACTGTGAGATACAAGAGATAACGGATTATGTATAGGGTCATTTTGCTAACAGTTCAACCTTGATCTCCAGAATTCTGCAGAACTCCAAGTAACACAGTTGACCGTGATGAGGCTTCTGTATTCTGTATCGTTGGGCATGGAATTAAACGTTTAGCTGTGAGGTTCAGCTGATTATTTGCCACTTGAGTTTTGAGCGTCACTAAACCAAGACTTAACTTACCAAGTTCGTAACTTCAAAGAAGGTGGCATTCCTCTATCAACTGCATTGACATCAATTGAAAAACTGCACTTTTAACCCAAGTTAACCGCAGGTTCACAACGAGTAAGTAAAAGTAATTGTAATTTTTTCTCCATAATTCTACAGTTATCTAAAATATCCCATGTTTTGCAGTGGCCACTGCAACTGCAAAGACCTTTGAAGAGCAAGTGGAGGACCTGATGAAGGACCACAAGCTGGAACTGGACGCGCGCCGCCGTGACGTCATCCTCGTGATTGGGCGCTCCGGAGTGGGCAAATCAACAATGACGGAAATCCTCTTCGGCGACCTTCCAGCTCTGGAATCAACTTTCGACCCGGAACTCCTCTGCATCAAAATCAGAAACATGAAAATAGCCCCTGCAAGCCAAGAAACTTCAATGCTTCAATCCGACACAATTTGCCCCCAACTTTTCACTGACCCCACGAAACCCGAACTGGCCATTTACGACTGCCCAGGCTTTGTTGACACTCGGGGAACTTCCAACGAGATTGCTACGGGCGTCTACCTGAGCCAAATTGTCGAAAATGCGGACCGAGTGAAGCTCGTGGCGACCGTCGACTACGACAGCGTCAAACCCAACGCTGACCGGAGCAAGTTTACTGACGCCATTCTTCCAGAAATCCTTGATTTCGTCCTCAACAGCGACATCTTCCAGGGCGGCGTCTTCCTCCTTGTTACCAAGTTCTCAAACCCCAACGAAGACCCCAACGAGAAGTTTAAGGACGAAGATATTGTTGGAGCCATCGCCAACTTTCTGAAAGAAGCCCAAAGGCAAGCAGTCAAGTCGGCGAATGACAAAAAGCGGGAATCAGCAATTGACGCCCTTTTTGAAAAATCTTGGCTCAAGAGGGTGGACGGCAAGTATCCGAACATTGCCTACACCCGAACAATCTCCGGCAAAACATCCCATAAGCTAAGCGACTTAGAGGCACTGACACGAAGGGACCTTATTCGAAGTCAGATTCTCGACAATCCCGCCTTCGTCTTCAAAGCTTCCAACCGCACATATTTTGGATGCCCAATTTCTGACGCTGCCAAGCTGGAAATCCGAAGGGTTCAGAAAAACCTCGCCGCCCAAACCCAAGCCCAGCTCAGGTCAGTGGGTCAAAAGGTCATCAACAAGTATGTGGATTCATCCAAGGACCACAAGCAACTGGCGAGCTTTGTCAACGAGTACCTGGCGTTTTTGAACGACATTAAAGCTCTTCCCCCCGCCGAATCGGGTTTGACTACCAAGAGTCTCGAACTTCTCCGCAAGTTTGGGGCCAACATCAATGGAGGGACAGAGCTTGAAATGAACAACTTGGGCAATTTGCTCAAACGGATTAGCTACCTCAGCAGCGTGGACCTTGAAGATTTTGCAGCTGTTTGGAAAGAAGCACATGAAAGTCTGGATCAAGCCAAGGAGAACATGGGTAAAGACCTGTTGATGCAATTCCGAAAGACCTGCAGCGCCCTCGCTACTGAGGCCAACCAGCTCCTCACGTTATTGGGGCAGCGTGTGGTCATCAAATTCAGCAAGGTCAAGGACAACAGCTTCTTGGACCACTTCAAAGCCTTCTCCAACAACATCACCAGTTTGATGAGCGTGGAACCCGGATTGAGCTACAAGGGTCTTGAGATGCTTCGTGAGTTTGGCAGATCCATTGGAACTAACATGGATTACGAAGTGGACAAGCTGGCGGGAATCATCAGCTGCTTCAACTACCTTACTGAAGTGGACATTGAGCAGTCGGGAGCCACGTGGTCTGATATCCACATGAAATGGGACCATGTTATCACCTTCATGGACAAAGAAATTGAGGAACGCGTCGCTCAGCGGGAATTGGAACAAGCTAACGCTCAAGCAGCAATCGATCTTGCAGTGGCTGACGCAAAAGTAGCTGCCGCTAGAAATGAAGCCGAATTGGTTCAAGCTAAGGCTCAGAGAGCATGGGCGGAATCTGAATCAACCCGAATTGCCACGGAGGCTGAGAATAAACTGCTTAAAGCCCAAATGGATAATGAAGCAGCTAAACTTAAGTCTCAGGAAGAAGTGAGAGAGGCGTTGCGCAGAGTGGAAGAAGCTGAAAGACTGAATCGAGAGAATAAGAAAAAAATAGAAGAACTCAGTAAGAGCAATTGCCGTGTTATGTGATGTCGTAAGTGCGTATTCATAGTTACACGAGCATATTATATATACACTATACAATCTTGAAAACAATAAATTTCTTCAAACCTGACTGACTGAGTTATATCTTCAACGACTTTCAATATTTACGTCTATCAAAATATTGCCAATTAACTTGTTTTTTCCACAAAAGTTGTGTACAACCTCAGCGCAGCCACGCAAAATTAGGAGCTGTAATTGGTCGGGGTACAAGAGCCCTAGCCCGTGGCCGTGGCCACTGACACAGATTCCATGAGTTCAAGTATGCTTTTGAAGTGTCGATCGCCACTATGAACTTCGCTTGCCCTTCTGCGCGCTCGCTTGGTGCTGCTTCAAACATGCTTTCTCTCCTCCTGCCCAGTATAAATGAATTTACCATTACGCAGTTGTTAAATGCGGGAGGAGAAAGTTGTGATCGTTTGCTTTCATTTACACCAGCGCCATCTGGAGATCCATGCACCAACTTGGCCTCAAGACGGTTCACTTCGTTCTTTTAAAGGTTATACAATTTAACCCAGATGGCAATGTAAGTCTAGCCGCTGAATTTGCACTGGTTGATCTTCTGATATAGCTCAAAGGCAATGGCAAGAAGATATTCTTCGTCATGAGTCACAATTATGAATTCCAGCTTCATCTGCAGAATGTGCTAGTTCACTGGAGGTTGTTAGTTGAGATTCTCAATGTTTACACAGAACAGCTAAATATTGCTCCAAGTTTCTTGGACAATGTCGTAATCCATCTGAAGTATATAATCACAAAAGATTAAAACATATAATTTTGATTTAACTCAACTTTGTTAGTCAACAACAGATATGTATCTATCACCAACCATTTTGAACTACGACCCAGTAGAATACAAAGGAAAGTGGGAAAAAGTGTTGAAAGACAAAATGGACAAAGCTGTGGATGAAATACTGAAGAATACTGTACATAAAGGTAAGACGGCGTGCGATAAAAGCTGTTAAATTTGACAGTATTCAGCATTAACGCTTTGAAATATTGTTTGTGCCGTTTCAGATTGTACCCTCATTGTTCTGGAAAACTTAAAAGACAAGGTTGAGCAAGTCAAAAAGGATATTGACGCCAACGAAAGCACTCATAAGGACCAGACGTTTGTGCGCTTCAGTGGAACCTTAACTGACCTACACATTGAACTGGACAAGATCGACGTTGCTTTTTCACCCAAGGGTCATGTGGAAATGCTGACGAGGATCCGTGACCAGCTGGTGAACACTCAGAAAAAGTTGAACAACAAAGCTTCTTGCCTTCTCCACACATGTGCAATTTGTCACAACGACAAGACTAAAATTATGCAACTGTAAAGAGCTCCGGTGTTGAGTTTCGCAGGGTTTTGAAATTTTGCTGCTAATTGTATCAATTAATTAGATCAGATAAACTTAACGATTAGAAATTGGATATTTGTGCGAATTTGGAGAATATATTGCACCAGGAATCGATTCGGTAATAAATTGTGAACCATCATGACCAACTTAAGATTTCCAAAGATGTGGTTATCAGCTGTGAGAGGCACCAATGAGATTCAAGGTCCAAAAACATAAATTCTAGTATGCTGTATGCTGTTTAATAATCCCCAACCGTATAGTCAAGTTGAGAAACAGAAACATGTCGATCTGGTTCTTCAACGTCATTTAACGCACACGAATTTTATCTTCATTTATGTTTTTATTATTTAGATCTTTCTGCATATAGATTTTGAAGGTTAACGGTTTGCAAATTTTGTATTCTTTGACAAACTTTTGAAAACGAAGGAGTTTGAAGTTTCGCGCTTAAAAGACGCCAGGTCTTTATCCTCAATGACAAATAGTCATCGAGCAATAACAACTGCCAAACTGCCAACTCTGCGGAGTGAAACAGATCCAAGTGATTATTAATCATGATAGTTCATCTTCTTTGCCATTAAACCAAGGTTAAATCGAGGTTGGAGAAAATATTGCGAAACCAATGATAATAGTCTAGTTCTCAAGAATTAGC
Organism: Sphaeridia pumilis; assembly: GCA_034698345.1. Lineage (NCBI taxonomy): Eukaryota > Metazoa > Arthropoda > Collembola > Symphypleona > Sminthurididae > Sphaeridia > Sphaeridia pumilis. The sequence goes on along the minus strand of JAQGBJ010001587.1, from coordinate 17,175 downwards.
AACTCTTGATTCAAGTTTTATAACGCTACGTTACGCTAGTTTTGTAGATACAAAACATGTTTTATTTCAAACCAACGGACTGTGCGGTGTTGACCATTCCTGAAGAACGTGACAAATGCTCCAGTCAAACATTAGTACATCGGAAACATTTTTGTTTCAACTATTCTACGGCATCCGCTCTTTTTGAAAACCTCTACTCACGGACACAGATACGCCAGGTATGTACTGGTACTTAAGTAAACTTTTGTTCAGATAGTCGATTTTTTAGAATGAGCTTTTCGAATGAAATGTGACACAAAATTCCCCTTTTGTTTTGTGTACACAGGAACGTAGGTTTTCCAAATGGCTGGAGACGAACAGCAAGAATTCGTGCTCATCACCCGGGCGTTGGAGCTGTCGGGTTTGGTAGACAAGTTTCTGGAATTCCAAGGTGAGTTTAGCAGGTTCTAGGATGAGAGAGGTTGAGTAAATGTTAAAAACTGAATGGTTTTTTCAGAGTACTGTTTGGTTGACGCCTTAGTCAAGGGCATCTTGAGTGACTTAAAGAACTCGGGCTCGGTTTTGGCGGATATCATAACAGATGAAGAGGACAGGAAAAGGTTTGCCGAGGCATTCACCAAACTATGTGGGGAAGAGCAGGAGCAGAATACTGAGAAAGTAAGGCTCGTTCATGTCAAATTTCTAGAGGGATAGAATCTAATTTCAGCTTTGATTGATCCAGGTTATGCGAATCTCAACCGAAGAAGAAACCGGCGCCCAAAACGTGGTGGATTCTCTGATCACTTTAGAATCACATTTGCAAACGGTTTCTTCTACGAGCCGAGGCGTAAGTACTAGTTTCCTATTTTCTAAAGACAAGCCTGGCTTCAATTCCAAGTTTATTTATGATTTCAGGCTCAAGAACAAAATTCGTCAAGATCGAAACAGGGGAAAAGCGTGTGGGCTGAAATCTCTGAGTCTCATGGCTTGAAGGTTGGGACAGAATTTGGAGTAAAAAGGAAGCTGAAAGAACGTGCTTTGGAGATTCAGAAGCAGTTTTACGAAGCATCATTCAAAAACCACCTGAAGGATGTACAAGCCCAAGAGCTTCCTGAAATGGCGGAAAAGGCAGCTTTTGAGTTTATGGAGAATGCAATGAGGCTTGTTGAAGACAGAACAAGGACCCTGGAGTTGGAAAAATTGAAGGAGGAGCTTGATAAACAAGGGAGAGCCTTGACGGAGGAACTTTTTGGCAAACAACAGGCTGCTCAGAAGCAAATATTTGACGACATGAATGCCATCTGCATTAAATATGAAGCCCTGTGGAGCGAAGAAGCTGGCCAAGAAATTCTCAGTGCGGAGGAATGCAAGGATGTTGATGACTTCGTTACGGGGAAGTTGCTGGATGATTTCAATCGCCAATACGGAACCAACACCTTGTACTCTGAAGAAGATTTTAGAAAATGCATTGATCTTCAACGGGACAAATTTCTCACACCAGTTTCAAGCAACGATGATGAAATCCAGCGGAAGACTGCAGAGCTGGTTGAGCAGCTTACCTCCAGATACCACGAACGTTTTGAGAAGATGCCGAATATCAGCCTATTTGATGCCACCCATCAAGAAGTTATTGACTCGTTGAAAACCTACGTTTTGGAGTATGAGCACCTTGACAAGGACAACAGGAAAGTCAGCTGGGAAACGTTCTTGGCAACGCTTGATGATGCCAGAAAGCAAGCAGAAGTTGAACTGCTGAAGAGGGAATCAGAGTCTCAGAAGGATCAAACTACACAGCGGCAACAGCTAATTGAAGCTTATAGGAAAAAGACCGATCCGGCGTTCAACAATAATATTCCAGTAGCAGAAGCAGTCTTACAAACCTTACATGAAAACATAAAGGGGGAAGTCTTGTCAAAAATGGTGACCGGCAAGAGAACCATGTCAGCCGCAGATAAGGAGATCCAGCAAAAGCAATTTGAACAAGACGTGGACCTCATATTGTCTGAAGCTTTAGAACGAAATAAAGCTTGTTGGGCTGCCTTCCTGAAAGACGCTGAAGCTCTCAATGAAGGAATTATCGATGACTACGTGGACTGTATGTGTGAAACTGAGACTATTCATAATGAAGACGAGTGGAACACCAAGGAAGAATGTACAAGGCAAAAATTCCTGAAGAAGTTTGAAACCAAATTGGGTAGTCGAGTTCGCGACAACAAGTACGTCGAAAGCGCCACCGGAAAGATGAAGAATCTGCTCATATCAGAAAGAGAAGAGTGCTGGAAAGTATTTCGCGATCAGCTAAAAGAGAGAAAGCTTTTGCACAAAGCTGGGATGACGGAGACGAAGAAATACTACATTGAAGAAATGGAACTATCTTTCTATTCCAAAGAATGGTGGAATGAGCCAGAGCTGAGAGAAGTTCACGAGGAAATTCTCGGTCATGCTTTAGAAGCCTGTAGAGACAGTTTGGATCTGTCGGTAGCTGTCGAACAGAGCTTGCGGAGCGGTTTTGAAGTTATTTTCCAAAGATACCTAGAGAAAAACAAACTCCGAACACCGAACCGAGAGCCTGCAATTGGTATTGATTTGGGAACAACCTACTCCTGTGTTGCCGTCCACCACAAAGATACAATCCAAGTGATCCCCAACACGCTTCACGATGGAAAAAGTACCGTTGCCAGCTACGTTGCTTTCGATGAGGCTGGAAAAATCCTAATCGGAAATGAAGCCAAAGAAAGAGCATTCCGGAACCCCACCAATACAATCTTTGATGCTAAGCGACTCATTGGGAGAAAATTTGACGATCCCCAAGTTCAAGAAGACATAAGACTGTGGCCTTTTGAAGTTGTTAGCCAATACAATCAGCCCACCATCAAAGTTAAGGGCGAGATGACCTACAGAGCCGAAGAAATATCCGCTAAAATCCTTGCATACTTGAAGAAAATTGCAGAAAAACATTTGGACAGGGAAGTTCGGAAGGCAGTCATCACTGTACCAGCTTACTTCAACGACGCCCAGCGCAAGGCCACCAAGGATGCTGCTGAAATAGCTGGACTAGAAGCTAGTATCATAAATGAGCCCACGGCAGCAGCGTTGGCGTACCAGCTCCACAACACTGGAGACGCCACGAAGAACGTTCTTGTTTTTGATCTTGGTGGAGGTACCTTTGATGTGGTAGTAATTTCCATGGGATTCGGCAAAGATAACGTCATTGCAGTCAACGGCGACACTCATCTTGGCGGCGAAGACTTTGACAACGCCATGGTCGATGCTTTAGTGGATCGAGTCAAGAAAAAATTCAACATTGATTTGTCCAGAGGTCGCAATTCCTCCAACGTTGCTGAAAAGCTGGATGCATGCCGTCGGTTGCGCCGGCTAAAGTCAGCTTGTGAAGAGCAGAAGCGCCTCCTCTCAGAAACAAAGAAAGTGGAAATCCAAATCAGTCTTTTGGACGGAGATTTTTCACTTAAGGAGCCTTTCACTCGAGATGAGTTCAACGCAATCAACGAAGAAAGATTCCAGCGTTGCATCAAAGTTGTTGAGAAAGCGCTCAAGGACGCTAAGCTCGACAGGACCGAAGTGGATGACGTTGTGCTTGTCGGCGGTTCCACTCGGATTCCCAAGGTCCAAGAAATGCTCAAAGAGTACTTCGGAGAGCAACAATCTTTCTGCCGCCGCATCAACGCTGATGAAGCAGTAGCTTACGGCGCTGCGTACCGAGCGGCTTTGATTTATGGCGACAAGAAGAAAGATGAGCTACTGAAGGATATTACTCCATTCTCTTTGGGGGTCGAAATTCTTGGTGGCGGATTCAGCGTCATCATTGCCAAGCATACTTCGTTGCCATGTACCAAAAACAGCAATTACTGTACATCTTCAGACAATCAAACTGAAGTCAGTTTCAAGATATTTGAAGGAGAGGATACCGTAGCTGTCAAAAACAACCGCCTGGGAGAATTCCAGTTGACTGGAATACCTCGGAATGCAGCTGGTGAGGAAAAAATGAACTGCATCATGACTATCGATTCTGAAGGGATTCTTCACGTTGAAGCTACTTCAAGTAGTAGCGGGAGAACCCAGAAAATTGCCATCACCGAACACTCCGGCCGGATGTCGAAGCAGGAGATTACGACTGCAAAGGTGAGTTTGTAACTACTTTTCTCAACTTTTGTATATTGTATACATTGTGGTTTGTCATAATTAAAGTTATTCGTTTTGCAGCAAAAACCTGTGTTCCGCTGGATGTGAAGCTACGTTAGCGAGCTGTTCAAAAAAAACTGAGAACTGTTTTACGTCAAATGATTCCCCCAAATTCCATTATAATGTCTGATTAAAAGTTTCGAATTCAGAGCCAGGGTAACAATGATGTATCGTTCAGCTAATCATTTATTACAACAGATTAATCCATGTCAGTATGACAATAAGAAACAATTGGCGTATCAACAGCAGAGCATTACAGCTTCCAAAAAGTACAATTAATTGCGTTTTAGTATTATTACATACTCTAGTTATGTATTGCTATAGAGGCCAAGCCTCCATACCCCAATAACCTTCAAATGACTGAATCTTCATCTGGTTTGCAGTTTCTAAACTTGACATGAAGCAATCGAATGACCATCAACTTGCTATCCAAGCATCGCTATAATGTTAGCAGTAATTCAAGATAACAGAAGTTTCTGTATACAGGTTGTGCATGCTCTGAATCTAGCAGAGATGCCAAGGATTGCGAACGACAATTTCGCAAGCACAAAATCTTCATACAAGTTGTGTTCTACTTTGGTTTGCAGACTGCAACCTGTTTGCGAATCTCCCGTCCAACAGTGGTCGCACAAAAATCAACGTGATTCAAATGCACAATTTCTACTTCTTGTGAACAATTCTAGTGATTGACGTTTGGGAAATATCACTTCAGACTGTAGTACGTGCGAGATCAAAATATCTTGAGTCAAACTAAGTTGAGAAAATATCCTTCCAATACGAATTTTGATTTTATCTAACCACCGGTTATGTTCTTCTGACAGATGTCCTTTTTTTCATCAAACCCGTCGACTCCGGAATTCCATCTGGTAGCCCAGCTTTTGAGTGTCAATGGGGCCCTTGAATGTCTGAGTCGTGATGAATGGCAGGTTTTACTGCCTAAATCTGTTGAACGGGACATAGTAATCCTGAGCACCGTTGAAGATAGTTTTCCAAGAAAAAGGCGAATGATCGATCATGTGCTCACCCTTTTTGCTGAGAAAAAAGGTTGGTTCTCTTGGATGTCATCGCAACCTCAACAGGAGCCGTTTCCACGGCCCGGATCGCCTGAAGTTCCCGAACATCTTAAAGGCTTGAACGGAATCTTGATGAAAGCTACGCCCTACAAAATGGGTTCTGATGGACAAGATCGTTTGCAGGAGCCTAAACACCAAGTTGTCTACTTGATGACCATTTGGATTGGAAACCCAGCCGAGCTTGATACTGCTAGATTTGCAAAGCTCTCAGACTTTTTGTATTGCGTATCATCGGTTGTCATTGATGCCACTTTTTTCCCAGATTATCAGGTACGAATGTGATAACAAAAATCTAACGGAAGCGTTCTAAGGATTTGCAAAGTTACTATTGAAGCTTCCATCACTGCTGCTCTTCTTTTACAGATGAAAAAGGATTTCTGGAGCCGCTCCATCTGCAATAAATACCAAGGGAATACCAAAGTCTGCTTCATATTATTCAATGCGCCTTTGCCCAACGATCAAGGTCAACTGTCCGGAATGATTGCAAATTCAGAATTTGAGGAATGGACAACATTGAATGGAGACTGCTTTAAATTCAGCAACAACTTCAACTCCATCGATTTTTATCGCTTTTTCGGGCCTGAATCCGGAGTTGCGCCCAACTTGCTGAAAAACTTCAAAATAGACAGGGCGTGGCTCTGCCCGACACTCAAGTTACATGGAAACTTTGACGTTTTTGACGATATTGTGTCTGATTTAAATAACCATTATCCTGTTGCTCACTCTCGTCAGTCATCCTCAGGACCACCAGCTCACCTGCAGGACACCATCAGAACCCAGAAAATTTCTCAACCGAAACGAGCTGATGTTATTGCCGAAGCAGTGAAAACATACATAGCTGAATTTGGCCAAAGAATCGCAAAAAACCCTACGGCCGACCCTGTCAAATTGAGGGAAATCAACAGTTCCGTACTCAAAAAGCTGAAACCCGAAGGAATTGACATCACGATGGCGCTGGAGTCAGAATTCAAGCAAATTACGCGGGCTCTAGCACAGTTGGAATTAGAGTTCATGGTGTGGGAATCCGACTTTGCCTTCTTGCTATTAACTCCGGATGTCACTCATCAAGATCTGAATGACTTTCTGACCGCTGGACCAACAAAGCAATCGCTATTGAGCAAGTTGAAGCCGAATGAACTCCCCTGTCAAAGTCAAATATTGGACCCGTTCATTTCAGCTTACGGCCACGCAATTTCAGTTGGAATGAAATCAATCGTGAATACGTTCACGGCAGATACATTCAAACAGGTCCTCTTTACCGGATACTTGGAAGATGGAGTCATCGCTACCAATCATCATCAAGCCAAAGCAAAGCTCTTGGAGGGTCCGAAGTTGGAGGGCATAGCCAACTTCGCTCTGGACAACATGTTCGACTTGATCAAAATCCAAAACGGATGCTGGAAGCAAAAGATGCAGATCTTTGCTAGCCAAGCTCATGAGATTGCCATGGCAGAGTACCAAAGATCCATAGATCACATACTGCAGAGAGCTGTCTACCCAAAGCAACTTCTGGTGGAAACCCACAGGAAAGTTACTGCAGCTATCTTGGGCAGCTTCGATCAATTCCAAAACAAAATTTGGCAACTGATGGTCATGAAGCTGAAAGCTGAAATGGAAGCTCAACTTCCTGAGGCTCTTCAAAAGAACTACGTCAACGCAATGGCGGCCCACACCAGATACAAGGCCGTTTTGGCCTTCGCGTTCGATGCCTACCAATCGAATCTTGGGCCTGACTACGACAAGCTTGTTGGACGGAAGAAACAACGAGCTCATGATGACGCAAGACGTGCAGCCTTGGGCGCTTACCGAGAGAAAGTTTCTGGTGAACCGCAAGCCTGGGTTTCTCAATGGTACCACGACCTGTACGGTCGGATCGGCCAAGAGAGTCCCGACCTCCATCAGCCGACGTTTGCAGCTTCATCCAGTGAATCGCCAACAGCATTGCTGAAATATGATTTCGCGGGAAATGTCACCGAAGAAACTACAACGTTGATTACTGGCCAAGTTAATGCTAATGTCAATAACATGGATTCACCAATTACTCCTGACCCCACAGAAATCAAACTGAGAGAGCAGCTGAAGAGATGCATGAGCGAGATGGAAGCTAAACTCACCAGTGATGCGGAAATACAGAGACCTGTAAAAGTTTCGGTTCGTAAAGCTCTGGACTCTGCGGAGAAAGTTCTTGGACGTTCGGTACTATCTGAGCAGAGGTTGAAGCAAACGCTTGAGACACTGAACGTTTGGAGAGAATCGATGCTAATGGACGTCATCGATATTGAGGAAGACAAGTAAATAATTTACGTTTATGTCAAAGCGCCCATCATCATGCATTCGATATTTTTTGTCCTGTTCTAGAAGTTTTGCTGCAATAAAAGCTTCATTCTTGATGCTGACAATTCTATTATTCAGGTCTATTAGTGGAGTGAAAGAAAGGCGAATATATATTTGGAATTCAGCCATCAGTTCCTTGGGGTGAGCTTGACAATAAAGCCCTTAAATCCAGCGAGAATGGTCCTGTTTCTGAAATTACAAACAACGGTATTCAGGAAAAAGAATACTAGAGAATCAAAAAATTCACTTTGCGAAATCCACATACCCTGGCTGCTTCTTTTTCTTCCATAGACATTCTTCCGTTGTATGACTCAATCTTGAGAGTTTCCCTCTTGCCACTAGTAATGCAATGAGCTTCCACTTGCAAAACACCTTCTTCATCAATTGTCATTTTACATTCCATCAACTCTTGTCCAGCCCTTGCCGGTCGGATTCCAGTGAGTTTGAACTGGCCTAGCAAAGTATTATCCTTGACGTATTTATGAGGTCCCTCGTAGACATCTATCTCACAGGTAGTTTGGTAGTCTTTACCGGTCGTATAGCTCTCTTCCCCTTTTGTCGTGATTGGTATCCGAGAGTTTTTCGGAATCAGGACATTCATGACCCCTTCAGTTTCATCTTCCGGGTAGACAGCAACGCCTAGATCAAACGAAGTGACTTCATTGTAAACCATCGTCTGGTGGCCATCTGGAAGCTGGTCTCCTTGAAGTGTAGCCGCATGGTAGGCAGCTCCATAAGCCACTGCTTGGTCCGGGTCGATTGTTTTGCTCAGTGTCTTACGACCGCCAAAAAAGTTTTTCAACAGCTCCTGAACCTTGGGGATTCTGGTAGATCCACCAACCAGAACAATGTCATGAATTTGACTCTTTTTCAACTTTGCTTCTTTGATGGTGTTGTCGAGAATCTCGATACACTTATTGAAGAGCGGCTCATTAATGCGGTCAAACTCTTCGCGGGTGAATTCCTCGTCCAAGTCGAAATTGTCATCAAGCATATTAACTGTGACCGTAGTCTTGGTAGTTTGGGACAAGATTCGTTTATGCTGTTCACAAGCGGTCTGGAGTCTTCGGAGACGGGAAATGGCCTTGAGACGCTCTTTCGTATCGGTCGAGTCTCGGCCCCTGGCTAGATCGATGCCATGATTGTCCTTGACTCGCTCAACAAGGGCCTCCATCATGTTGTTGTCAAAGTCCCGCCCGCCTAGATGCGTATCTCCTCCAATTGATATTATTCTGATGTCTTTCTTTCCGCTGTTAGAAGTCGAAATTACGACATCAAAGGTTCCACCGCCAAGATCAAAGACTAAGACGTTTCGTTCAGAATCAACGATCCGATGAAGCTCGTAGCACATGGCCGCCGCAGTGGGTTCGTTCAAGATGGTAGCTTGGAGACCTGCAATGTAAGCTGCATCTTTGGTGGCCTTGCGCTGGGCGTCGCCGAAGTAGGCTGGAACGGTTACAACCGCCTTGGTTACTTCCTTCCCCAGGTACTCCTCAGCAATGGACTTCATTTTGACAAGGACCTTTGCTGATATTTCTTCAGGGCGGTACTTTTTCTCGTGTATCAAAATTCTAGGTTCTCCAGAGTCGTCGACAACATCAAAAGGCCAATACTTGAGGTCTTTTTGAACGTCTGAATCCTCGTACTTTTTGCCAATGAGACGCTTTGCATCGAAAACGGTGTTTTCTGGATTCTTGTGGACGTTTGCCTCGGCAACGTCACCAACATCTACAGTGCCGTCTTGGTTGAAAGCAACGTAGCTCGGAACCGTTGTCTTCTGGGATGCGTTGAAGTTACCAATTATCTGAACTTCCTTGCCGACGAAGACGCCAACACAAGAATAAGTAGTTCCAAGATCAATTCCAATTGCAGGCTCGTTGATGGGATTCTGGCGGTTATTTTGCTCCTTGTACTTTAGGTAGAAAGTTTCAAACGCCTTGCGCAGTTGGGCCTCTTGGGACTCTGTCAGTTGAATTCCATCTTCATCATCAATCTTAGCTTCATAAATGGCGTGTTGCAGGACTTGCAAGTGGATTTCTTCTAGTTTTGATGGATCGTACCATTGTTTTTCCATGAACTTCTTGTCCATTTCTTCCTTATAATATCCTTTGGATTTCAAAAGGGCTGCATTCACACTGATTTTGTCTATTTTGAGCTGTCCAGCAAAAGCTCGAAAGAAACCTTGCTTTTCGGTTTCGATTCTGGCGACTAAAGTCTCTTCCTTCTTCGTAGTGAATTCAAGGTCGAGCTTTTTCGGCTTCATGTGTGCGAGGTATGCCACTACTGCAGCATCCCTGAGCCGCTTTTCATTGAAATTGAGACTGTTTTCATCGACTGCGACATTTGCTACATGTTTCATGTCTTCAATGTACTTTGCTATCAGATCGTCAGCAAGAGCCTCCAGCTCTGTTTCCAGCTGCGCCCATCTCTCAGAGTTGATTGCTTCGTTTTCTTTCAACTTGTTGTCGATTTCTTGCTCCGCTGACTTGAGGATTGAAATTCTAGTTTGCTCGTCGAGTTCCTGTAAGTGTAAACTTTCCTCCAAGGTTTTCAAGTCCGTGTCGAGCCTCTCCAACGCTTTCTTCTTGCCATTCATGTGGTTTTTAATCATTGACGGGCCAAAGACTGGAGATCCTTCGGCCAAAATTAAACTGGTTATGCCAGCATAAACTTTGAGGGATTCTTCAGTAATGTTTTTTAGATCTTCATTCAATTTCTTTACTCTGGTCAACATGCCTTCATGTGCTGAAGTCTTCAGATTGGGCGTCTGGGTTTCGAAACTCTCCAGGCATGTGTTCTTGCTTTTCACGTCCAGCTGAGCATCATTAATCGTCTTGCGGATCTGGGCTACAACCTTCTCGTGTTTTGTGATGAAATCTCCAGCTTCCATCACATTCGCCATTTGTTGTTGGTAGTCATCAATAACCTTGGATTTGAGTTTTTCTACATTCTTGTCGATCTTGTTGTTTCGTATCCTGACTTGCTCCAGCAAGGATTCCCAACTATTCTCCACTTTGTTGGAGAACTCAATAGTACCGTTCACAAGGGACGAGCCACAAGTTTCGTCAAAGTCTTTGTTGGCTCTGGAGACCCAAGCCTCGTAGACTTCTGCCATCAAATCAAGTTCCACTTTCCCGTTTCCAAATTCCTCCGTGACTTTGGACAAGTTGAAATGCGTACTTAGCACTTTCGCAGCAGCTGCAGCTCCCTTCTTTTCGGAATCCTTTTTATGCTTATAGTTAAGATTGCGATAAAAGTTTTTCCGAGAAACAATACGCTTCTGATGTAGGCCGATCTCTTTTCGCTTCGTTATTTCATCGAGATCCTCAATGACGTCCTCAAAGAAAATGAACGCTTTATCCTCAGCAGCTTTCAGTTTTTCTTCCATGTCTTCGTCAAATAAGAAATCAACGTCAGCGAGTTCAACATCCATGAAGTGGTTGAACTGGTCCGTGGCTTCGTTATGTACCTTCTTCATTACACCTCCTCGGGATTGAAAGGTGAAGCCCAACTTCGCAGCGATTCTGTTGTAGACATCCCCAGATTTTGGTTGACTGGCGAGAGACTCTTGTTTAGAGGTTTTGGCGCCTTTTTTTGTGGTTGTTACTGGACGGTGTCTGTTTTCGAGTTCCTGTTGATGATGCTGTTCATTAGAAGCAACTCTTCATTATAACGTCCGCCAAATCATAACAAATCTTGAACCTGGAGTGCCTCTGAATCTGTTTCACTAGTTGTAGCCGGTATAGACGACTGTGGTTTAGCTCCAATCCCCAAGGCTGCCTTCAACTCCTTGATGAACTTGAACTTATGACCGAGGACTGGAATAATTACGGCGAGGCATTGTTGATCTCCGACAACATCTTCTTGAACCAACTCGTCATTCACCTCTTGTGCTGAAAACCAATCCAAGTGATTAACAATGAAGAAACCATAACACAATCACAGAGATGTATCTCAAAATTTACTCTTGAAGTCCTGCAGATATTGATCCAAGTTTAGTTTCGTCAGGATCTTCTGTATCAGCTGATATTCTTGGTCATCTTCCATAATGGAGGTTTTGATCCGTCGATACGTTGATCTTCAGTGGAAGAGCAAGTTTCTGAATTTTATTGTGAAACACGTGTTAACAATTATTTCTACTTACATGTCTGTAGAATTCTGGAATTGTATTCTTCACTTTTAGGTTTTTGACAGTTTGGATTGCAGATATTGGACTCAACCGCAACGTCGACTTTGCACTTATCAAGTACGAGTAGCAACATGCAACCAGCTCAGTCAGTCTTTCAGAAGATTTGATTTGCTGGATATTTTGAAATATCTGAAATAACCTTGCAATTTGTTGGAGATGCAGATCATGACAAGGTTGATGTATCATCGTCTTGAACGTCGTCTAAAACAGACTGTATGTCCAGCTCACATAGTTGGTTCTAAGCACCAGATGCGTTATTTATAATCTTGTTTGGGTCACAGTTCACAATAGTTGAATCAAAGAGCTAATTCTCGAGAACTTGCCTGAAATTAACGACACACTGTCGCCTGCCATTGCAACAGAAAACTGTCTTACGCAGTGACCAAATGTTCCAATCCAATATACATACAGTGAGGTTTGTGGTTTTCACTGACAATTCCCAGAGTGAAGGTCAATCAAGTAGAGTTTGCGAATAATATGAAGTATAATCTGGTTGCACCACAAGAGTTTGTTTTGAATCCTACAAAGTAATAACGTTCAAAATCGTGAGATTCTACCGAAGCTGATGAGAGTCAAGAATAAGACGTTGCTGCAAAAGGTACATTATAATAAATTCTAAGTCTATTGATCACATCAAGTTCTAAATCTACAAAGGTGGTGATTTAAATGTTTATAGATACTTTTTCAGAGAACCAGAACCTGCCGATGGAACCTAAAAGTCTCGTGCATCCCAGGGAAAGGCCAGTAGCTGGAGGTTCGGCCTCAAAAATGACCACCGCTGCCCCACTCGGCCAAGTGGATCAAGACATTGCTGTTCTGAAGCTGAAAGTGCATTTCAGAAAACGATTACTGCAACTGATACCTCTGCTGAGAATTTCTCCAGAAAGGAGTGCTCTCAACATGCGCGACATTAAGCAGCAGTGGAGCAATTACGTTGAATATCTTGGCCTGATGCCGTCGCACCTTGTAGCAGCACAGCTGGAGAAAGCACTGCTTGGTGTTTTCGATTTCATGATTCGATATGAATCTTACGTCGACGAATACTTCCAAACCCGTTCTTTCAAGGGCATCGGTTCACAAGAATCTCTCAGGGAAATCTTGAAAGCCAAGCTGCCCATTGTCGAAGTCGAAGAAGACTTAAGAGGTTTCTGCACAAATGTCTGCAAGGTTATGGTGGATGCCATCGTGTCCACCACCACCGCAAAAATGGAAGCAAACAAGGCGACGGAAGAACTGCTAGCCGACTACGTTTGCCAAATTTCCTTTGGGTCATATTTGAAACAGATGGATAAACACCTGACTGGAAGCCTTTATACGGATGCAGACATCAAATATATCCATAAGACAATTGCTGCGGCAGTTCTGACAAGCTTCATACTGGACCAAAAACCGGAGAATTTTGTGAAACTGTGGGAGAAGCCTATCGAAATGTTACGCAGTCGGATCGAAAAAGATCTTCAGCATGTACTGAACCGCAACAATCGCAATCTAATCCAGCTCCGGAAGATGATGATGAGTTCCTTCCACAGTGGCCAGCGGGCCTTCGATTGTGCCTTTCCCCAGGTCTCAGACTTTTCATCTCTCGCTAACGTGGAGACATTTCAACAATCTGCCCTCACTGAAGCTCTCAAACATGCCGATGGATTGCCGGAAGTAATTGCCGAGGAAGTCAAACACAAGTTAACAACATACGCTTTCGCTAAAACAGTGCAGCTTTCTTCCGTGGATCACGAAAACATTGGACCTGCGGTGCCTGGGAATCATCCTTCTCTACAGAGCAGTGAAACCACCACAGGCTCACTCATGGTGGTAGATACCTACGCTAGAGCACCTCTGATGATAGGTCACAACAGCATGCTGAGCGTAGTCAAGCGACAAGGCGGGGAAGAAGTACCAGGAACTTCAGGATCAGATGCTTCTTCCATTTATGCATCCAAACCTGCCCTCGGCAACATCGATGGCGATATTCTTCCGCCCGACTGTAGTGGAGATGCTTTGAAGATAGAGAAGAAATTTACAGGACGGGAAGAAACAGCATTGGGCTCTGTAGGACTTGTCAAACAAGGGGAAATTAAGTTGGATGAAGCCGAAATTTCACTGGAAACCGAAGATCAAGGCGTAATGAGTTATCTCGAAAAAGAGAATGCTCTGTAGTAAGTTTAAATTCAATTTCAGTTTTCAGTCCACAACTTCAAATGATAGGTCATTCAGTATACTTCTGAACTCGATTTTAGTAGAACGAGGCATGTTGCTGAAAATTCGTAAAGTTTCTATGACCTGTTCAGCACTTAACAAAAGATTTCGCAATAAACCGTCGAAGATTAAAGTGCTTGCAATCTTGAGCCTGTTTTTCATTCTTGAAGTTTGAACGTAACCTTATCGTTCGGCTCATGATATTTCCGTGGAATCATGTAGTTTTCGGAATCAAGACTTGCAAAAACTGAGGAAGTAAAATAAGCATAATATTAGGTACGAATGGAATCAGGAAACCAGCAATGCTAAAAAACATGATGATCGAGAAAATAATTTCAAATCCCCTGAAAATGTCAAATCCCTTTGATGTTGATAGCGACTGAAGAGCAAAAAACAATAATTTAGTTCTGTACAAAGCAGATACTGTAGCAAGAAAAGTGCCCGATGAGAGAAACAACACGAGTACATCCCAAATCTCATTTGCAAAATGTAGTCTATCGGTGAAAGTCCATGGGTATGAAAAAAGTGCAAAAGGAGCCTGTCTTCAACTAAAATCCCCAATTTATTGTGGATGTTGTCACAACTTGTAATTTAGGATGTTGGTGTTGGTATCCACAACGTTGTGGACTGTTCCGTTTCGATTGCTGCCCTCGTCTGAGCGATAATGTAAGAAATATTGGTAGTTCCTGTGATTGTTCCTGTGAAAACAGAGCAACGTTAGGGACGGTTGTACGCACTTCAGTTTCGTTAGAATTGAACGTTTTCCATGAAAACTTACTTGTGATTAGATGTTGATATTCGTTTTCAACTTTCAAAGAATTTTCATACAATTCTTTGGCTGCTTTGACAGAAATCTTCTCGCTTCGAAGATCCTTGAGTTCCCTGATTTGTTTGTATCCTTTGAACTTGATCATTAATACTATTGGGTACATTTGTGCTCGTTGCAGACGTTCCACTCCTGCAGTGCTAATGTCCAAAATACAATGCAGTTTCTGAAAATCAGAAATATAGAATTCAGAAATCAGACATGAGAGTCATTTATAAAGTCAGTCAGAAACTTTAACTGGGGGCACATACCTTGGAGCATATTTCTTTGATAGCTTGCATCGTGACACATTCGTAATGCGAACCTTTCCGCTTGTAATCCACAAAGATACTGTCAGCGAGCCCTTGCTCGAGCATGGGCCCAGAACGATGCATGATTTCAGGTGTGGTTCGGCCAAAGTGATACGGGTAGTCCTGTAGTAGTCGTTCTACAATCAAGTCACTGATGCCACCGATAATGACCACAGGCCGCAAAAACAGCATGTCTACAACAAAGAAGCAAGATTTGAACTCTGAATGAATACATTGGCTGATAAAGATTAGATTAGAGCTTACATTCAAGTCTCTCCACCCGTTGGTAGGAATTCAAGTACATGGATCCCAATAAGTCTTCTTTCAGTTGCACAGCTCCTTGAGGAAGATCCCCGTACAGGTTGATTGAAAAATCAGAAAAGGAAGCTAATTCCCTCGATGAACTTCTCTGCTGCGACTTTCTACGGAAGAAACTTCTTCGAGTGATGGTGGATGTGCGGCGGTCACCGTCCAAGTCTCCCAGGCTTCGCTTGAACATGAGGTCTTCTTCAACCCTTAAAAAACATCCCATTAGCATGCATTTGGTTCTGTATAAACTTTTCGAAGTGTGAGGAAAGTTACTTGTGCTTTGAAGGAATGATACCCCAGAGGTGAATTTGGCGCTGCCCGTCGGAATTCACCTTGTATGCCCTCCAGCGTCCAGGCTTGCCTTCGTACATCGTGTTGTCTACGTACAAGATTTCGTCTTTATGGAACGTTAACTCTCGTAGATCGGGATTCACAGGTTGTTCTCCAGAGACTGGTGGGTGGTCGAATAAAGCTCGAATGTAGAATCCGTCTCCAGGCTGGTCTTTTATTTCATTGTAGCCTGTTCAAAACATATTCAAGATTCACGATGCTTTCGATTTTCGAGGTTCAGAATGAAATAAAATCTTACGTTGCAGATTATATTGCACAAGAACCTTGGCTTTGTCCACTGGCTTTGCCAGTTCATACGCTGCTTCTTCAGCCGTTGCACGCCGCAAGTCTGTCCCATTGAACTCCAACAGCTGGTCTCCGGTTCTGAAACACAAATAACGAGTGATTTTTGTTTTCACGGTCAGCCATACACGACAGTTTCAAACTCAGTATAACTTACCGTAAGCCAGATCTTTCGGCAACAGACTCACGTCTAACGCTAAAAACAAAGATTCCGACGAGATTTCCTCCAAACAAGCAAATTCCAAGATCCGAAGAATTCTTTGGAAGCGTTGTCAACGTGATCAGCCTAGGCTCCGCAACGTTACTTTCCCTCATGGAGGACCTGAGGGTTGATTGATATTGAGGGCTGTCGCCAGAAACCTTCATTTGATGGGCATAAACCGGTGTTGTTATCGTCTGTTGCTGAGACTGCTGGAGCAGCTGTTGCTGTGCTTCTGGGTTCACTGTCACTCCGGATGGCATTTGATTCTTCTTCAAACTCGCAGTTCCACTTATGTTCATATTTTCAAGCTGCTTGAGAATCTGCCCAGGGCCTCCGCTACTCATCGCAGCTGCACCCGTGCCTCCCGAAGCGCCACCTGAGTTGGAAGTTCCTTGCCGGGAATTTTTCTTTGAGTCCCTTACAAGAGTTGACTGCCGTGAGTTGCAAGGTGTAGGCGACCCGGAGTGACCTGATGAACGTGATTCATTGTCAGACATGGATGAATTGTTCTCATCTTCATGTTCGGAAGACCTCTCATCATCTGACTGCGAATTCGATCCTCTTTCTGAACTGGAATTGTCATCATCATCTAGGAAACAAATAAATTTTATGTAACCTTGACTTTGACTCATTAGAAAAGTTTATTCTCAAGAACTTACATTCCCCTTCTCGATATTTTTCAGGGGCATACTGGACACGCATTGTTATGCTGTCACCACTCTGACTTGACTGAAGCACTTTGGCAGCCAAGTCGTAAGTCGCTGACCGCATGTTAAGACCACAAACCTCTAGCAACTGATCGCCAACCATTAGCCCAGCCTCGGCAGCAAGGGATTTTTCGTTCACATTAGACACAAAGATCCCACTGACACCGTTCCTCGAGCGCAACGCTTTAATATTGATGCCCAAAGGAGACTTGTCGAAACTCTGGATTTTGACAGTCCGTA
>JAQGBJ010001586.1:0-21884 GCA_034698345.1 Sphaeridia pumilis | reverse complement strand
CCTTTATTGAAAACAAGATCAAGTCGGATGACTACGGGGAGTTTATAAGGTGGGTATCACTGCTAAACGAACAATTTCCCCCCTTAAAAACGTCTTATGTCTGAATTCACAAAACTATTTTTCTCCACAGACCGGAGGATTATGCAATCAATGACCCTTATTTGGACGAAAGCCGAGTACCTGCAGTGACAGCTGGTCCTGCGTTTACTGCAGCTCCTGAACTTGAGCGAGAAGCACCTACAAAATGCATAGCATTTACCCACAAATATGCTGTAAACTGTCAGGTGAACTACATTGACTTTGAAGGACGTTCTGATGGAGAGTCAATTCGTCAAATCATAGACCAGGTTAGTGATGTTTCGGGAATCATTCAATTACAAATCAGTTCAGATTATTGAAGTTCTATTCTATTTGTATAGGTGAAACCCCGAAGACTGATAGTTACTCGCGGATCTAAAGATAGCACAGACGTACTTGCATCTGTAGCGAAAAGTATTGACGCCAGGGTTTATACTCCTGAAGTTGGTGATACCGTGGATGTCACAACTGAAAGTCACATATACCAGGTGGATCTTCTTTCCTTGCCTTCAAAAAATTGACTTTGAATTTCATGCTTAATAGATTTATTTTCTTGTTTTTCAGGTTCGACTAAAAGACTCACTTGTGAGCTCACTTCAGCTGAAGAAGAGTCGCGACACTGAGCTAGCATGGGTAGACGCTCAGGTTCTAATGGAAGAAGAGGATCTCGACTTGAGGGGTCAAGATGACCAAAAAATTGTCAAAGATGAACCTGAACCGAGCCAACTTGTACCTACCCTTGCGGCGTTACCAATTTCGGAAGTACGTTCATGAAGCTACTTCTGATTATACTGTTTATTGCTGAGCATTTGAGATTTTAACTTACGTTTTTTAATTTTGTAGATTCAACCGCACAATGCCGTTTTCGTCAATGAACTTAAACTATCAGATTTCAAACTCGTGCTGGCTCGGAACGGTATTCCTGCCGAGTTCGCTGGTGGCGTACTCTATTGTGCAAATGGAAACGTTGCTCTAAGAAGGGTATGTTCAGACTTTTATAAACCCCATCAACATCTAGCTTTATGAACGAACCGATTTTACTGATTCTCAAATATTTCATTTCTTCTAGCTGGAAACTGGCAAACTTACAATGGAAGGCTGTGTATGCGACGAGTATTACACTGTTAGAAGACTTTTGTACGAGCAGTATGCAATTCTGTAGGTAGATTATTTATAGATAGACAACATGTTGTTAAATTTTGTTAGTGTAGTTTTGTTTCATAATTTTAATCAAAGTTTTTGTCACGTACGTGAATATAGAATACAACGATTTTTTAGACACTATTATTGTCTTTCAAACATACTCTCAGGAGCAATTCCACTATCATTGCATAGCGTAAAAATCGAACTACAATAGGTGATCAAAGGAAATCACATGTATGAAAGTTATGGTTCTAGCATCTGTCTAATGAACACTTAAAATCTCTTGATCATTGCCTAATTGTACAACAGTAACTACAGTTCCGCTCTGACCCGCTTCCGTGCTTACTAAAGCATCAGCTACTTCAAATTGCTGTAGAACTCCGCTGCTATTCCGTATTTCATAACCTTGTGGTAATATTTCTGCGCTAATGATCTGGCCGTCCACTTCTTGGGTAGTTGCATTCAACATCATGTGAACAAAGTGAATGTGCTGGCACATTTGATGGTTTAGGCACGAAGTTACGCAAGAACACATGTACTTGTGAATGCAGACGTTGCAATCCGGACAGATGTAGCGACATCGGCAGGGGCTTTTCAGATCCAACACAGTATAGGCTACATTTTTGAAGCCGTCATTCACGAGATAATGATTCGGATGCTGTGATCCAGAAAAGCTTTCAGGTGCAATGAGGCAGCCAGCATTGTGATGACCTTCGATTTCTGCCATCTGATCCTGAATCTTCTGGTCACCTTTGTAGAGTCGCTTTGTTCGGGCAAAACACTTGTCGTAGCTCGTTTTAAGGATGGGGTCGATATTGAAGTTGAGCATTCGTGTTCCTTTGAAGGAAATAAACTTTTTGACTTTTCCGAACGATTCTGAAGCGAATAAGGTGTTGACGGGCTTATCGATGCAACCAAACAACGACCATTGCTCTGCTCTAGGCGCCCAAGTTTCTTGGAAATGGCGGTTAAAATCAGATCCTGACGGAATCCTGTCCAAATACTTCTTCATGTTAGCCAGAGCCGTATTAAATGCCTCTTCTCTCGTAGCGTACATCATCTTGTTCACAAAGTCATCCAGAGCTCGTCGAACATTAACATCTGGGAAGTAGTCAGCTATTTCTACACGTATATCCCTTTTTGTGTCTTCTTCATTGAGCAGCATGCTGGGGTTAGAATCAAATACCGATGACCAAGTTCCATGATAATCTCGGTTTGCAGGAGCCATTATGTACTTTGTATCCAACTGACCGCATTCAGATTTAACAGCTTCAAAAAATATACGAAGAACACGCTCCTCAACGCTGCTGCAGATGAGCCAGGCAACAGGAATGGCTTCCCGATATTCGTCCAGTATCATTATCCATGCTAATTTCAGGTCACGGCTCTTTCCTATATGAGCATCAACATTTATGATATCTGGAAACTGCTGCAGGATTTGGCGCTGGACTGGTGATTGAATGATCAAAACAAACTCGTCTTCAAGCAGCTCCGGATGTGAGCCGAAGACAGGTTCGGCACTGTTTGAATTCTTATACAACAGAACAGTTGGCCCTGAATCACTTTGTTTCAGCAAGTTGTTAATCGTTTGCTCAAGTCTGTCTCCCACGACAACGTCGGATGGAATCTCTCTGGATCTATAAGTAGCCGGTTTTCGTCGTTCTATCTTTGAGGTCGTCGGTGTAGATATTACATCTGTTGGAGGTTCGGCTTCAAGTACGGGTGGTGGTTGGTCATCCGGAGTTCCAGCTTGAATTTCTGTTATCCTCTCCAGCTTTGGTGGTGTAGTTAAGGAATCTTCTGAATGATGGGATACTACTTCGGAAACGGATGTCTTTTTCTTTCTCTTGGTTTCTGGCTTTTGTTGAGCATTAGATGTTTCAATCTTGATAACAGCCTTCAAGGGAGAAACTTCATCATCGCACAGCAGTTTAGGTTTCCTCTCTCTTCCGGAACGACGAGGCTGTGTACTATCTTCTTGTTCCGAAACAGCGTCTGCAGGTTGTTTGCTGGTTTGACCGACCGTATGGTCACTGGGCTTCGATATAGCTACAGCTGCTTTTGGGGGCCTTCCTCTTCTGGGCTTGGGAGGATCAACTGGTTTTTCTGGTTCCACCTTCATTAGTTTTGACTTCTCGATTACTTTAGGTGGCTCTTGGTCAAATCTTCCTCTCTTGGCTTCTTGAACTGCTGCTGTTGCATCTTTTCGGAGACTTCTCCTGGCTCTAGTTGTAGTCGTAGTTTGCGTTTCTGCTTCAGGTTCTGCAGGTTGCCGTACCTCAGAAACAGCTTGATTATCTGGCTTAACCAGAACCAACCTGGCCATTTCTGCAAAACTGCTATGCCCTGATGATTTCTCCGCCTTGTCTACTACAGCTGCCTCAGCAGAATCTACGTTGGGTGTGATCACATTTTCTGCTATAAGGTCTATGGAGCTAGCTGAAACTTTTACAGTGATAACGTCTGAAGAGCTTGGTGAAACTGGGATTGGGATTCCTTCCGGCTTTTCAGTATTTTCTGCATCGGGCTCAACCTCCGTCTCTACCGCCTCCAGTACTTCTTGTTCGCTCTCTCCAACATCTGCTGAATTTTCGCCTTCCATGTCTTCAAAGTCCTCCCCGAAAATGGTTTTGCCCTTATTCTTTTTGAATTTGTCATACAGGTTACGAATAGCTCTCCTGTCCAGCAACCTGATGCCCTCGATTTGTTCGGGATTGTGATGCAGATACTCGACGACTTTTGTGAAGGTCATACCTGCAAAATAAATTAAATATCGTTAAACCTGCTCATAGGCCTGACACTTTAATCAGTTATCAAAATCGTACTAACGTACCTTCTTGAAACTTCTTCCAAATTATCTTTCTCAGTACGTTATTAGCTCGCAGATGCGGTATCGCCCCATTATCAAGTGGATGACCGTAATGCGTATGGCATATTTCTATCCGAACTTCTCCATTCTCTGTATTCTTGAGCAGCTTGATCCCAGCAGTGCAATGTCCATTCATTTTGCAGCTGCCCTGAGGTTTCAATCTTCGTTTTCTTGACTGATCTTTGATCGTGGGCTTGTAATGGCCAGATCGATGACAAATCAAATACGTCACAGCTTGGTCCTTGGATATTTTCTTAGTACCTCCTCGGAATATGAAGCTGACCATCCTCTCCTTTTCGTACACCTCCCGCCATAGTTTAAATTCTGGAATCAACACACAAACATCAGCAATTAATTTAGCAAAATACTCATTTCGCTTACTTCTCGCATTCGAACTTTTTCTGCTTACGTTTATAGTCTTTGAAACTGATAATCTCTTCATCAAACTCCCAGTCATGACTTCGTCTAAGATGGTTCTTGAGATCACTAACATTCCCTCCCTCGTAGTAGCAGTCTATCTCTTGGCACTTGAGCCCCTTGCCACTACCCTTCTTCCGTATTGTCGCCACCATATTCGGATACCCAGGAATCTTGACAACTTTCCTCGCAGCCTCTCTTTTGGTTTGCCTCTTGTTTGATTTGGCCTTCCTCGTTCGAACAGCTTCTTGTTCTGGTGTTTCAGACACAACTTGCTCAACTTCATAAACATTCCCGTCTTCATCCTCCACAAGAGTTCCTTGAGTTATACCCGACGACATGGACACTTGCATCGGTTCAAGCTCTTGTTTCATATTAGCAATCAACATTTGCTGCTGCTCGCTCACCTCGGCACTGTTCGTCGGCTGTCCAACAGATACAGGTGTCCCATCCTCGTAAACATACTGAACTGTCGTTGTAGACTTTCCAGCTTCAGAAGACCGGGAATCTTCTTGGTCAGCGGATAAAACTTGAACGATTTCACCTCCAGAGAAAACCTGCCCATCTTGCTGAATACATATCTGAAGTTGGTCTTGGGGAATAACGCTGTATTCACCTCCGTCGCTGCTGTAAATGACTACTTGCTGGTCGCCAGGTAGCAGCTTGATGTCGCCATTGCTTTCTTCAACAATATCAACGTATTCGATGGTACTAGATCCAGGTTCCGGAGTTGCCGATGTTGATCCTATCCCTACGACATCGGGCAACTGATGTGGTAATGTTCCGGGTACTATTGGGGCGGGCGTGGAAGACGGGTATATTGTTGTCGTACTAGTTCCAAACGTAGGTTGTCTCACGACCCTCGAATTACGTAATAGCGTTGGCATACTCCGTATAGCCGTCGTTGCAGAAGTTGCAACAACAGTTGCAGATCCCGAGGACGTTCCTTGAACTGGAGACGTCGGTAACGACGAAACCAGTGGTTTGACGATGGACTGAGTTGTACATGTTGAATTCCCTCTTTGCTGCAGTAGGGCTGCTGCTCTATGACGTCTTTCAAAGTCGTCTAGCGAAACTACTTCAACTTCATTGGCGATGACTCCAGCGTTGGATCCGATCGCTCCCGTATCCAAGATAATTTCTTCAGAACCCACTGCGTTAATTACGTTCAAACTGCTAAGATCCACATCGTCAACGTACTGATATTCCCCGTTCTCGTTCACAATTATAGCTTTGAAAACACCTCCGACAGGTCCTTCCGACATTGTTTACAAATACAATGTTCGCCGATTTTAGTCTTGTCCCGAACAGGATAAAATTTTATAGTCTTCCGTCCAAAATCAAAACGCAAAACTAAACCGTGCTATCTGGCTCACAGCTTTGAGAATTCTGCAGTCCGTATGTACGTTACATGCATTAGCACGACAGGCTCAACGGCCACGAACGAAGAAGAAGAAAAAGAAGCAGAAGACGACAAGCTCATGAGACGTTCGTACATGGCGTTAAGTTAGAAATGTGGTCGTCGGTGCAGCTCTTTGAACGGGAGCAGAGGTAGCAAGGCTGAGACAAAGTGGGTGGACATGACACGCGGCAATTTTAAAAATCATCAAAATCAAAACAATGGTGTCGTTTGTTTTGGTCTGAAGAATTACGATACGATTTTACGGAATTGAATTCGAATATCGATACGAATTCAAGATCATATATTCATTCATACTGTCTGTTGCAGTTAATACATTTAACAACTGAAGCTTCTTCTTCTTCTGTGCAAGTGAAATCACCAAGTGACTTCAAGTTCAAATTATAGTTCCGTGCGAGTCTCAAGAAAAAGTTGAAGCGATCATGGATTTCCAAACGGTCCTCGACATCATAACTGACTCCACGGAAAGTTCTTCTGAACCTGAAGTAAGCGACAAGCGAAAGCGTCAATCAAGTAGCCAAGGTCCAGAAGTGGACATGCCCAAAAAGCGAAACAAATATCAGAAAAGCAACAAATCAGAGGCAGCAGAAAGCCGGGAAAAGGATCGACAAAATTATATAACGGCTGAGAAGGCTCTTGCAGAATCCAGGAATCTTTTGAACACCATCCTGGCCAGATTGTTCAAAATGGGTACTTTTCTTGACACTGAACCTGAAGTTATTCCCAGTGAAACTGTGAATCTGCCCATCAGAATGTCTGACAAGATCGTGAACCAGGCTCTGGCAGACTTGACTTCTGTAAAGCTCATAGACAAGATAACGGTGAATTTATTGAACACTCTTGAAAAGAGGAGCAGCAGGAATGTGCCGTCAAAATCAGGTATTTTACTACTTCATCAAGCTTATATTTTGATTTCGCTTTGCAAACTTATATAATAAATTTTTTTGTTTCGTTTCAAGCCAACACAGAACAAGGATGTGAGATTATCAAGTTACTTAAGGAGATACATACTGCTGTCCACCAACCAAAGAGCGACCAGTGATGTACGTCATTGCTCCAATCAACTCCGAAGCCCAAATGGTACCACCAGCCAATGATCAAGTTCAGGCAGGGCCTTCGGAGGCATCTGAGGTCAGAAATGTCAGTGTCAACCCACAGCCCACTGACGCAGACCTTCTGAGCCACGTTAATTCTGTTGCCACTAGAGTCTCTTCAGTTCCGGTTCAGCCCACCGTCACTCAAAACGAAGAAGAGGATTGGAATAGTGGTGCCAGGGGAGAATTGCCTACACTATCTGATGAAACATTGGTACGGTCCATTGTTAATACGATTTGTTTCTGAGACGTTGTGTTTCTGATGCCAACAACCAGATGATTTTGTTTGTTTCAGAGTGAACTCAGTCAATATAATTAATTTTGGATCACTGATTGGCGGCGAGCAGCATCAGCAATGAATCTGGACGTTGGTACTTCTTCCTTGAGTTGCGGATCTTCGTAGTCTTTGTTACGAATACCTTTATGAAATCTTCTATAGTTTCTCCATTTATGTATCGTTTAGTCAGCAGATGAGTTTTAGTTATATGCTGTTGGTTCCATGCTCTTGGATCTGTATTCTAGGTTTCTTTCGTAGTTCAGTAAACATTCCATTCCAAGTTTAGTTCATCAAGCCATAGATCTCTATTTGTACTTTGGATGTTCACAAGCCTGATCGTCGGCACTTGATATTCTAAGAGTTGTTTTGTATAACACGAAGTTCATTTGATAGCATGTTTTTGCAAACGATGATGCATTTATTCATGCTCTACCTTGCGTGCGAACGGATCAAGCCGCGATATTTGAACGTTTTGCTGCGCCTTGTACTGTTGAAATGGTTATGCTTTGTATAGTTATAACCTCATAATTTTTGTCAACTTTTAACTATGGTTATGGTAATGATCATCTAAGAATTTGTGAAACAATGAAGTACTTTTTTAATGACTATGTCTTTTTGCCTTTCCCCAAGACAAATATTTCCGCAGACTCTGATCTGCTACTATCAGGCTTGAACAAACGTATAGATTTATAATGACCTTTTAACCTTTGAAGCACTCTATTAACTTCACTCCCTTGCCACAACTTGGCTACTAAGAAGCTATCAGGTGCTGCATGTTGACTAGCAAATTCTAAAACAGCGTCAAATAGCTTTACTATTCTAAAATGGTCTGTTTCATGATGCCCCGTGGCATTCGGTGCCATGTCACTGATAACTCCATCGAGCTTAACAGGTCTTCCTAGATCTTGACTTTGCATCGGTTCCTTCGTATCTTCAATCTCGTCGGTCTCGCCCCTTGTGAATCTTGACATTATCTTGGCTTGCGTTGCAGGGTCGGTGAAGTCCGAGTTTGGCAGAATCATGGCTCCTGGGATTGGTTCAATGTCTAGAAGGTCTACTGATACCAATGTTCCCAAGGGCTTGTTCGTCCGATCTACAAATGCCACAATACTTAATTAGTGATCATCGTTGGTAGGATCATATAAGGCAACATGGGAACTAAAAACGCTGCTTAATGACAGTCGTACGAACCAAGATTTAAACAGTTGATTCTCTGGGCACAAACTTGTGACCATGCGCCAGGCGCAGCACCACAATCGAGTATTTTCATCCCAGGCTTTAGTAGTCGAAACTTTTCGTCCATTTCAATCAGTTTGAAGGCACTTCTTGCTCTAGAAACCAAAACAGATAGTTTTTTAGAACTTGAAATTCCATTGCGCTAAATCATGAGGAGTGACTATTATTGTTGATTTACCTGTAGCCAAGTTTCCGAGCCTGTGCAGCGTACTGATCGTTAACCTGCCTTTGTAGCCATTTCTGCGAACTAACTGTTTTCCCTTTCAGATTCTTGGCAACTACAAATGATGTTGCACCGGTATGCAACGCTTTCAAGCCGACTATCTGGTTCTGTAAGACTTTCACGAATAAATTAAAGCTGGATTTGCAACAGTAGCTTGAAGTACCTTTCATTTTTCAAAACCTATAAAAATCTACTGCAAATAAATAACCTCTAGATCTGAAATGACGAAATTTTCACAGTTTTTTGATCAATCTCCTCAGGAGCACATGTAAACAAACCCTAACATCTGCCGCTTCATTTTCTTCAAACTCCTGACGGATTAACTCTATGGGTTTTGCTCAATGGCTCAGCTTGTTTTAGAACGTTTCTCCAGGATGATCTCTCGCAACTTATGCAGCCTACTTGAAAAATTAATTGAAGACCATGAAATTTTAACAATTTTTATTGATCAACGCATAAATACATCAACAATCAACGCAATAATATCATCAGTCAACAAACGTTAAACATTTACTCCTCCTCCTCTTCTTCTTCGTTGTCCTCAGCGCTGTTCCTCTCCTCTTCATCTGAAACACCATAACATTCAAAAATCAGTCTCCTTTCCCTCAACGTTTCACAAACTTCCTCCTACCGAAAACCGTAACCGGACATTCAAGAAGCTTGAGAAGAACAGATCGTTTCACAACTGACCCTCACCTGATTCTTGGCTCTCATCGGACTCCTCAGCCTCTTCACTGGAATCCTTGTCCTTGTTCTTATCAGCGCCCTTCTTCTTGTCTCCGCCCTTGGTCCCTTGAGATCCCGTTGACCCAGAGTTGGAAGCTGGAAGTTGTCCAACGCTTGGAGACCCTGGAGCTGAAGGCACGACGCCATTGGTCCCAGTAGCGCCAGTCTTCTTGTCAGCTTCGCTCACAACCTTACCGCCATTGATGGGCTGCTTGGCGATCCCTTCAGTGATGACCTGAGTTCCGATGACGTCAGTGATGTCACTGGATCCAGTGCTGAGGAACTGGGTTTGCTGCTGCTGTTGGCGTCCTCCACGAAGTGGCGATGCGGAAATGGCGGCAACGACAGCCAAGAGAGCGGCCTATATGATACCAAAACAACCAAAACTTTTAGTTTTTCAAAACTTCACTTTTCTTCAATCACAAATCAACTTTTAAGAAACTTACAACACACAAATACGGTCTCATTTTGACGCCGGTTTGCGAGAGCAGAACTTGAACAACTAAAGGACCTTTTCCCGTTGGATCGAAACTTGAACTGAACTTCAAGTGCCAGGTTCCTTGGGTTTATATGGCGTCGCCGTCCCTTTGTTTACCCATCGTTGCTTTTACAAACTACACAAACGAAATCCATCGGCTATATTTTGTACTCGTGTCCACACACGTAAAACAGGAATTACAAGATGCGAAGCTCGATTACGCATTGAATTTATCGCTATATATCCACATTGCCAATCTTCGAACGGTGAGATTCGACTCCAAGTGTGTAAAAGTGTGTATTAAAAACCGGATTTTGTAATGAGGACGCAGCATGATTTCGTTTTATTTTCGCATTATTATAGCCATAAGTCAAGTGATCCACTTGTATCGATCGTATCTTTTGAATTGTGTATTGAGGCAATCGCCCATATCAAATGCCATACCAAATGCCAGCTGTCACATTATACTTCGCAACCCATCGTTAGCCAGAAAAAACAGCTTTCGCTTTTTCCACATAAGTGAAACGACAAGCGTGCCACATACTCATTTACTTTCTTCCATTTTATTAACAACCATTTAACTATATAACTCTTGAAGCTGCAACGCAACAACCAAGTAAGTAATAATCACATAAAAGTATGTTAAAATGGTCGTCGGCTTTATCACATACAAATCGCCACTTTTAAATCCAATCGGCCTGCAAGCCTCCACACGGTTCCACAGATCAATGTTAAAAGTCCTGTCCGAAGATCCCTGCACCAGGTCCAACCGCCAGCGCTGCAGCACCTTTGTTGAAGTCGCGTACACACGGGCGAACCACAGTCCTTTTGCGCACAATGAGATTGACGTATAGACACAAACCGCTATAAACAAGTACATTCGTTCAGGAACCAAATAGCTTTCACGTTTTGCAATGAAACTGAACAGAATCAGACAAGTTAGCAGTAAACTCAGCAACTTGTTCAAAAACAGACCCCATTTGAAAATGTCGTTGAATTTCGACACAATGTTCTCCAGCCGGACATAGACTTCGAGGTTGTTCTCCAAAGTGGAACCTGGACAGCTTGAGGTATCTCCATCACAGTACTTCCCGTGTGTTATGGCAATAAGGTTCAGATACATATCAATGCTCGACACCAGTCCCAGGTAGAACGCATAAATCTGACATCGAAATCGGGTCAGACAGTAGCTGTAGAACAGTTGAAGTGGGCAGGTCACATAGCGAGTCCAGTCGCCCAGACACGGCTCCACCAGCTTATGAAAGTAAATGGGCGACTCCATCCAACTGACGCAGTTGAAGATACCGCAAAGGCCGCTTATGGCAATCATCAATTGCTCGCCGACAAAAAGCCTTTTGAACTGTTTCGCATACCCGCGTTGTTTAGCGGCGAGGATGGACTTCATGGGACATGAGGGACCGTGAAGCTGCTGACAGTGAAGCTCAAGCCGTTGCCACTCGATGAACATTTCATCAATGGGTTCTTGTTTTAGCCAGAGGAGGAAACCGGAAATTACTCCAAAGAAGGCGAAGCAGATCCAGCAAAGACAGGCGCCCAGAACGCCGCTATAGAAGACTTGGGCTGTGAAGACGTAGTTGAAGGTGCGTATGATTGTGTAGATGGATTGCAGGGTCGCGTAGATGAGACAGAAGACGTCAGCGCCATTTTCGAAGGTCAAAGAAGCTCTGGTTGGGAACTGGAGCTTGAACAGGTGAAGCCAGGCTGTTGGGGCGAGGACGTAGCCTTGTCGAAGTCGCAGGGACCGAAGAAGGCAGTTTCCGTAGGCTACCAATATGGACTCTTCTTCTTCCGATTCCTTCATCTTGGTCTTTGAAAGCCTTTGAAACCAACTGCGAAATGATGATTCCAAGTTGCCATGGATAACCAAAGCTTTCAGCTTGATTAAGGCGCGGTTTCCAAACGGCAATTAATGGAATTAGTGTACTAGTTTGTAGGTTACTTGAAAGTGAATTGACTCCTCCTCAAACCCACAATGGAAATCCATACGCCTGCAGGTGACCCTGAACATGAAAAGTATATGCGCCGAGGTCATGTTTTCGAAAGCCCTGTGGCGGAAGTAGATGACATTCTGATGGAGACACAAGAAACAATCTCGGTCCAAACAGTCGAGCTTGATAAGAAAGTTCTGAGGTGTGTCGAAGTCTTCAAATGGATGTAAGTCTCTAAAGCTCCACTGCTAAGGCTAAAAGACGATCAAAATGTTTTCATGAACCTTGACCCTAGAATGAAGTCCCTGTTCTTCTTGACGATCGCTTACGTTCTTGTGGGTCACGTCCTATACTACATGAACATGTGGGACCCTTGCACTCACAACTTTGTGTACAAGAGAAGCTACAATGTAGACAATTACGGAATGGGCGTTGTCCTACAATGTACAAAGAGGGAAGAATACATGTGTCTGGTACCGGGATTTCACGGGACACGGACATATACAGGTGAGTACACAGCATTTCAAGCTAATTGATTACTAGATACAATGCTATTTGCTAAAAGAGCAACTTGACTACAGGCTGGGACTTGAGCGGAACCGGATGTGACGACAGCTTGCTAACGAGACAGGAAGATACGTGGACACCGAATAAATTATAGTTGTATCAATTACGACTGATTGGATTAAAATCGTCAGTTTTGAGTAACGTTTACTGCGTTTGGTCGAATCTTGAATTTTGTCGCATAATTAGGAAGCTATCTAACATCCGTACATTCTGCCGATTTTCTGTGAGTCGAATCCGGTAACTTGATCTCCTCCGAGCCATGCTCCGTTTCTGGCGATGATGGTAGGTTCGTTGGGGTTGATGGCGAAAGCGTAGGCGTCGTAGTGCATGATGCTGCCGTGGTCGTATGGGACACCGAAAGCGTCAATTTCGGAAGTGGACATGGCGTTGAAGTTGTAGGCGACATCTGTGGATCAAACAGTTGCATTAGCGTTGAACATGGCGTATTAGGAAATTGACCGTCCGTAAGTTTTGAAACTCACCTCCGGGAATATTTCCCCAGTTGATGATGACATGGTCGTCACGGTCGTAACGAGATTGTTCATGGAAGAAACCAATGGCGTGGATCATTTCATGAGCGGCGGTACCGACCCAGATGCAATGGCCACAGTTGGGGCAGTCGGGAGCTTGGAGGTTGAGGATTTGACGTCCTCCAATCTTGCCTACGTAAGACCAGCAGCCGGAGCCGGAGCCTCCCTTTTGGATGAAGACCCAGTCGTTTTCCCAGGTCCTCTCTCTGAATTGGACGCAGGTGCGGGAACGGATCATTTCAAGTCCAGCGTAGATAGTGTTACGTTCATCCTGATCTGGAAATAGAGAAAACAATTGTATGAATTTGGAATTATCAGAAAGTTAGAAGTTTTGTGGGTACTTACTGAAAGCTCCGTCAATTTCAAAGATGACGGTACGGTCGGGCCATCTGTATTGTCCACCGATGATACCAGATCTGTTGAATCCTGGAGGGAAACGGATATCGTCGATCAACATGTTCTTGTCAGCTTGTGCCCGAGGGTCCTTGTGGACCTGAGTGGGCAGAGAAGCCGCAGCCGCTACCAAAGCGGCGATGGCTACAACGGTAAAGGAACGCATCTTGCTGGCTTGTGTCCGAGACTTGACTTGCACTCTTCGGAGTCTGAAACCTGAATGGGAATTTCAAGTTCATTTTGGCTTCTAAAATAGCTGTCTGAAAGTCCTTGAAAGGTACAAAAACTGCAAACTTTCAACATAATGTAGATTAGATTGCATTGTTATTATTGCTGTTGTTTTTCAAGGTGTTGTTTTGACATGATCGATTGCTGATAATGTTGACATTGATTTCGAATTAATTGTAAATGTACCTATTATTGACTTTCAACTTGACCTAGCACCCGTACATTCTGTTGATCTTCTGCGCGTCCCAATCTGTCAACTTGTCATTGCCCAATTGTGATCCAGCGACTCGAGGATAGATAGTGGGGATTGAAGGATTGATGGCGAAAGCAAACTGGTCGTAGTGCATGATGCTTGCGTAATCATACGGAACTCCGAAAGAATCTACGTAGCCGGCAGGATACTTGTCGAAGGCAAAGTGGTATTCTGGAATTACAAGACTGGTGTTAATTGGTGAAAGCGTTAATGTGAGCATTAAAACAAACGCTGAATTTACCAGAGTAGATGTTATCCCAGTTCATGTAGACCCAGTCATCTCTGTCAGTTCTTGATTGTTCATGGAAGAAGCCAATAGCGTGGATGAGCTCATGTGCTGCAGTACCAACCCAGATACAATGGCCAGCACCAGGAAAGTCAGGAGCTTGCAAGTTCAAAACTTGTTGACCGCCAATTTTCCCAACGTACGAATTGCAGCCACTGTTGGAGCCACCTCGACGAATGAAGACGTAATCTCCTTGATTTGAGCGTTCACGGAAGCGAATGCAAGTCCTGGCGGAAATTTGGTTCATTGCTTCAAAGATGATGTTACGCTCATCAGCCGCTATAAAATTAGAATCATATCCATCAATTCAAGCCTCCTTGTCAAAAACTAACACAATCAACTATAATTCTACTTTGATACTTACCAAAGGCGGAATCCATTACGTAAATTAATTCCCTGTTCGGCCATCTGTAGCGGTCACCAACTATTCCAGCTCGGATGTCGAACCCTTCAGGAAACAAGATGTCGTCAACAAGAAGGTTCTTGTCCGCCGCCGACCTCAGGTCTCCGGTTGGAAGACCCAAGGTCAAGGTAAGGACAGCCAATACAAAAATACCTTGAGAGAACATTGCTCAGAAACGAGGAAAATCCAAGTAAACATAATTTGCAAATTAACTGGATCTTCAGTCCTAGAGATATCTGCAAACAATCAAAAAGCAATCAATTACAGTCCGTTTGCACTCAAATCGAGTTGATTTCAAGAGCTACATTCAGATTATTACTTTTATCGCCTCTTACCTAACAATGGAACCATATTGAACATTGCTCAACTGGTACTTCACATTGTCCTGCTATTGATCCTCTTTAAAGCAGTTGTGGCAATGTTCACTAGATTACGACCTTTGCCGATGTTGGTCTGCAAATTCAGAGAAAAGATCGAATTCAACTTGGTATCTTAAACAAGGGATTAAAAACAACATTTGTCTACCAGACATACCTGGAATAGCTGTACTGAAGAAATGGAGACTGCAGGCTATCACTTCCGGGCACTAATTGATAGCTATCCCAGCTGTTATATCAATGTCGTCTTCATCATAACTTCTACCACGACGTTTAATACGAGCAACTTGCATTTTCTTCTGAACAATGTGCAAACTCCATTTTCGCTAGCGAATGAAGTTATTGCCAACGGTTTAGCCGCGGGCGCTGGTGATGCCGGTGCCATTGGGCATGACCACCAGGGTATGATCTCTGCTAACGCTGATGCCCTTCAGAAGATGATGGGCACTTCCGGTATCACCGTATTTCGTTCCCGAAATACCAACTGCTCCATGATCTTGACTCTTCTTGACTCTTTCCATTGGCGGTCTTCAATAAATCTCGGCTCGAAATTGCACCCCCAGCGGTTTGTCAGCGCTCCGCGCACATACATCATTGCTGCCCCGTCTACTCCAGATACTAGCAACACCAACTGGGCTTTATACTTGGAGCTTTTCAGCTTGAACATTCTGGAGAAGTCTGCCTTGATGTACTTTTTACAATACAGCCTTCAAACAACCGCCGCAACTTTAAAAGGAATCCGTATAGGGAACAATGTCACCGATATCCGAGTTAACTTCATTGATTTCCGCTGCCAGTACTGTAACACAAAAGACCAATATTTTAGAGCTCAAAGCAATGGAAGGCTAATTACAGCAGCAATACTAAGTTCAATTCATACCAGCGCAGTTACAACTTCTGGAGGTGTTCCCTGGCAACCGATAGTTCCGAAGGCGCTGATGAGCCTCATCGTTGGAAAGGACATTTGCTATTACCCACTTCCGTTGGCGACAATGTACAAAGTTCCTGTAGATAAGAAGAATGAAACTGTATTTGCAGCAGCTGCCGAAGTAACCAAGCTGTTGTTAACTTGGACTAACCTGTCTTGTCATTCAATGACTCCAGTTTTCACAGAAGGGTGGGCTCTTGACAAGGACTTTCAAAACCTCAAAAGAAGCACCAGACAAAAATTCATGACTGGAACTCCAATCAAGAGCTACAGTGGCATGGATATCGAACACTTGGCACTTCTAGGTCTCACAACATCCTTCTCTCTGATAACGTCAGACAGCGTCACACGTCTTCAAGGAGTGTTCAAGCTCTACATCGCGCCGTTCCATCCTGGGCTTTGGTTCGCCGTTATTGGAGCTGTAGTATTCGTTTCGTTGGTTATCGCCTTCACGGAAGACAAGACAAACCCGTTGCATCACTTCACTGCAGCCTCCTTTTGGCATTTCGGTATCTTCATGGAGCATCCATCTGATTTTCGTATGAAAATGCGGCATCCAGCATCCAAACTGATGGTGAAATGGTCGTACGTAATGTGGCTTTTCATTGGAGTTGTACTCTCTAACGCTTACAGAAGTTTCATCAAGTCCTCATACATGCAGCACGATGATTATGTCACCAATCATACGAATGTCAGAGACGTGTACTTGGATCCATCCACGAAACTGTATCTACTGTTGGATGACTTTGATTACGGTTGTAATGCATATTCAAACCGAAGTACGCTTTTCAATATCAGTATCACGCAAGCGATTGAGGGAAACAAGCGGTCAGGTTCCAAAGGATTCTGCTCTGATAACCTCATGAACTCGGAGTGTATCTTGTACCAGCTGGCCGTGACCACGATTGGCTGGCTCCGAATGTCAATCAATGACACTAATGCGGTTGATATGGCCAAGGTAAAGCTGCAACAGACACTTGAGACTTCTTTATCCTTCATGAACCAAACTATCTACGTTTGTAAGAATCAGCTGGACAGACTGATACGAGAAACGCTTATGGAACCAAAAACGTTTCTGTTGGTCACTGAGTATAAGTTCGGAGAGATTTGGTCAGCATTCCAGAAACTAATGAAGTTGCCGAAGCAGAACACACCAGGCGAGCCAGAGTTCAAATTCGCCAACACCCATGGGCTGCAAGACGAATCCAAGGATTTCTTCAGGGCTCCGGTGGGCTGGATCTTTTGGGATGTTGACGAACTGCATTTCGAGAAAAGATATAGGATGATTCCGAAATTTGAAGCAATCTTAAGCTCTGGATTGTACTGGAGATGGTTGGAATGGGAAAAGTGGTTCCGAACGACGGAGCGTCGAGTTACCAGCGAAACAGGTTTGGCACATGAAGTTCAGTTGCACGACACACTTCTGATTCTGAACATGACTGTACTGAGTAGCTCTATCGCTGCTACCGTTTTCTTGCTGGAGATACTGTACTTCTGGAGCTGCCGTGCTTGGGGTAGAGTTAAGA
The DNA here is from genome assembly GCA_034698345.1 of Sphaeridia pumilis. Taxonomy (NCBI): domain Eukaryota; kingdom Metazoa; phylum Arthropoda; class Collembola; order Symphypleona; family Sminthurididae; genus Sphaeridia; species Sphaeridia pumilis. The sequence goes on along the minus strand of JAQGBJ010001586.1, from coordinate 4,483 downwards.
AGCGAACTCAGACTTCGCCAAAATGAACAATCTGAATGTCAGAGGGGGTTATTCGTCTTGTGGTATTGTTGTCGTGTGCTGCGATGGTCCGGTTAATATTTCGGCTGAGAATTGACTGAAGTTCAATTGATGAAGGCAGCTGAGGTTGACTTGGCTCTAGATGATGATCTTCGCTACTAACATCTTCGTCGTAGTTTTCGGTGTATTTTGCTAGTGGCTGCATAGGTAACACAGCAGCGTCATCGAATTCGCTTTCTAGTGGAAGGACTCTGAGGGATGTTCCTGGCACTGCGACTGCAGGATTCGAGATCACAACTTGGTGTTTCTGTAACATAAACATATTCACATTGCTGTAAACAGAATATTATTCACGTAGGAATTATATTCATTACTTACATCTGAACGACTAATATCACTGCTGACTTCTTCACTCGAATAACCGTTGCTACTTCTTGTGACTCCAGAAGACGCAGATGAGCCAGATTCGCAAGAAGAACAAGTTTCGCTGTAGCTTTCACTGTTTTCAGATTCTGTTTCCGATTCAGAACCTGACGCAGTAGATTCGTCACCTGGAACATATCAGTTTTGATAAGACCATGCAATAGTATTAATTTGATGTTAAGCTGCTACATACCAGAACTAGATTCATTTGCTGTTTCACTATCGTCGCTAACTGGCGTCATAGAATCCATTGCAGCTTGCGCGGTAACTGCATCACCATTAATGAGTGCAACTCGGTTCAGTTTTTTGAATAGCCCCTCTTCTCCTAAACTTTCCGCAACCTGAGGACAAAACTGTTGTTACCACTGCTGCCCAGTAGTGTATCTTGTAGATTGAAATTGACTGTTCTCGCTTACCTGTAAAGCTCGTTCACATTTCCCAGCACGTAAAAGCCACATGAAGAAACGCCTTGCAAGTGTTCTCATTGTGTAAACATGTCGAAGTCTTGTGTTTTCGTCGCCCCCATGGGCGGGTACAAAATAGACAGCCAGTAAAGTTTCTAGTTCAGCTGTTGACAACAAAGCACATGAGTGACACAGGATGTAAATAACTTAAAGGTTCTTGACTAGAAACGAATTCAAAATTAATACTGAACTCACATTCAACGGTAACTGCATGACTACAACGGATAAGTCGAGAATAAATATTCAGCATTGCGACCAAGCAGTCTTCAGAACTCCAATAAACACTTTTCAAAGCCTTGATAGCTTCCGTGGTTTCTCCACTGACTAGGTAATAATTAACAAGCTCCACAAGTCCCATTTTGGCAACGGCGAAACGTAATACAATGAGCACACCCCTGCAAGCACCGAATAAATATTAAATCGTGAATTCGCCTGCATTGTCAAACAGAGCTAATCAAGCTACTTACGATTCAAACCGGACAAGGAGGTTACTGTCAGCTGATGAAGTGTACCATGGAGACCAGATCATTTCGGTGATATTCCCTCTTGTCCTATTGAAATGTCATCTAACAATCAGTACTGTATTGCCAGGTTAGAAGTACTTTCACTTTCACTATTCTATACTCACGCCAACTCTTTTATCACAGTAGCTTCTGTTTCAATTTCCTCCAGCAGCAGCATCGGACTTAATGCAATATCAAACACTTGGTACTCCCCTTTACTGCTCGACACTACGAAGATGTGTCCATCAGGATGCCAAGCGACCGCATTCGGTACCTGCATGAAACAATTCACATTAATCGATAAAGCTGACGCACTTTCATAACAAAAAAGCTCATCAACTTACAAAAGGAGTCTTAGTAAACAAAGTGACATTCCCGTCTTGAGTGTAAATCACCACCGAAGAATTCTGGCATCCAATCGCCAATCGGGATCTTCTAAAGTCATAAGCGAAACAACTAACTTGGCTTTGCACCGGTATCGCCGTCTCACTTTCCCTCGTCATCGTTGATACTTCATAGACATACTCTACCAGCAGAATGTTACCCTGAAATGACGAAAAAAACTTCATCTGTATCCTTCATCTGTCAAACATTTTAGTAGTTCACAAACACACACCTCACGGTCTATTTCTTGTTCAAGAATAGACAACATGTCCTTATTTGGCACGAAGGCTACATCCAGCAACTGGTTGTCAGACTTGAGGTACGAAACTATCTCTGGCTCTTCATCCCTGAAATGAAAATTCTCATCAGCATACAATGTTTCAACTGTGGCTTCGTATGACTTGAGAAATCTTACTTTTGCAACTGATACACCAACACATTAGCTCTGTCTCTCGGATTCGGACTCCATGGAAACACATCGTCTTTTGAAGCCGTCCAATAGATAACGAACTGCAAAAAATCTCATCCTCTTAGACCATTGTTTCGCAACCAACACAAATCAAAACAGCATCCTTACCCTATCTCTGGTATCATTGATCAACAGATTCTTCTTTTTCTTCTTATGAGCAAGTCCAGGTAACACATCCACATAAACATCAATGGTAACTTCCGCTTGAATTGACTCCTTTGCTGCACCACCACTTTCATCCCGTTCGAATGTTCTGCAATGCACATTAGTTAAAACCTCAGTTGATCTCCAACACTCAAGATTCTTTGAAACTTGATTAGATCCACCAAGTTCACTTTACCTTCCAATCAGTAACCGGTTGTCTTCAAAAAGAAATAGAACCACTCCATGTGCATACGCCACTGCAATCAAACAACCCCCAAATCAACACAAACTATTGAAAATTCTGAGCTTTTGCCATTGAAAACTTACCGTTCGTTATAACTTCATTCGGGTGCCTCAACGACTTATCAATTGAGATCCCAATCTCTTGACTCTGCAGATTCTTCAAGATGAAATGCACAATGGTCCCATCAGAAATCACGATTGTTACAACCTTCCCACTTCGCCATTTCAGGCTCAAAATCTTGTTCTTTTCCAACAAGGCCTGCAATATAAAATCAAAATGTACAATCTTAATACTCATATGATCTTCTATCAAATCTGAAATCCAAAAGAATCATGTTTTTCTCACCTCGACCTCGCCGAAACTGTGATTGTCATCGCTTTTGATTGACTTAATCAAACCAGCAATACCAGAAATGACACCTTTTCCAACTTCCACAATTCTTCCATCTTTGATTGTTGTATTTCTAGCAACCGCAGCTAATTCTTGAGCTCTTCTAAACTTTGGCGAATCTTTCAATTTTGATGAATACAGTGGAATGTATTGCTCTTCAATTATCAAACCCACCATTCTGAATCCCTGAATTCAAAAATTTTCCAGTCACAAACAACAATTTCATCACCATTTCTAAACTCTAATTTAATCTTGAACGCTTCAAAAATGAAAAACTTTAAATTTTGAACTAAAACAATCAACAGGTGATTATCATTTGCGGCAAAACTCAACAATGCTGCTGGCTCAAATGAACAACAACAATGCGCGACTCGGCCGACACGGTTCAAGCCCGCTGGAGATCAAGTTGTCCGATATCACTCCTCATCATCCCATTAATCACGCGATTTTCCTAGGTAAACCCGCAAACCGTACAATTCAACAGTGTTGAAACCGCGTCATTTCTGATGTCATGCCGCGTGAAAACCATCAGAGCGAAAATTATCAGCGTTTAATGTCAAAGGTTCTCGAAAGGTCATTCAGATTCTGATTCCACAAACGTTCTTTTCATTAAAATGCTTAATTTCACATAATCTTTATGATAATCAAACCGGTTTTATGGTGACGCTTACTGGTTAAGATTGTCGCTTTTCCTGGCAACAAGCCAAGCCGGAAATGTTGAGCAATTCAACTTCGTCAGACCATCTTATTGAAAAAAATCATGTTAAAGCAAATGTTCATAATTTTCTCAACCTGGCGACTACTTAAGCCAACGGCTTCAAACAAAAACATTGTGAATCCTTTACTTCTCCAGTAGCAGAACTGCGCTAGTTTTCTAGGGAGAATACAATCGATCCAACCTTGTCTCTTGCCACTTCTGCTTAACAAAATTTTCAAAATGCCTGGACTCTCAGCAGCTCTCCAGCTAGTCAACTCCGAAGAGACTTCGCTCTTCAAGCAGGCCTTCACCGACATCGTCCAGGTTCTTCTGAACGATTCCGAATTCGAGTTCCTCGGTGAAGCCAGCAAGGATTTGTTGGTCAAGACTCTGAAGTACAACGTTATGGATGGCAAGTTGATCAGGTGAGTACCAGATTCTGATTCTGGCTCCAATGTTCTGAAGTCCTGCAGTATCCTAAATCAAGGCTTTTTTTGATTTTACCAGAGGAAAACTTGTCGTCTCATCATTCAAACACTTTGCTCCGAACGCTTCTGAGGAAGACATCAAGCTGTCCTACCTTTTGGGTTGGATCATTGAAATGGTACGATCTCATCACTTCAGAAAACAGCTGTAAAACACGTAGAACAGTTCTGACTCCAGCTCATTTCTTGCAGTACCAAGGCTTTGCGATAGTAATCGACGACATCATGGACGGTTCCGAATACCGCCGCGGCAAGCTCTGCT
>JAQGBJ010001585.1:0-21886 GCA_034698345.1 Sphaeridia pumilis | reverse complement strand
AAACCGGTCAAAACGTCGCATGTAACTTTTTTTCAATGTTTTCTTATGGGACGAAAAGTGGTCAAAACGTCGCATGTGGAATCTCAAAGACCCTCTAAAACGCGTTTTCTCGGCCTGAAAGTGCAGAAAAACCATCATGTAAGTTTTCAGATTGACACATTAGACTCGTTATTTTGGTTTCAAAACATGTATCGAAACCAACCCCCCACTGTTTTGAATCAATGGTAATACAGCAGTTTTCAACTTCGATTTTATTTGGCATATCTGTTCTCTACTAAATCCACTAACGTTTTTTCACACTTTGTTAGACGATTTCAGTATTCTGGTGTCGAACAAATCAGCATCATCATAGTCAAAAGAAACTGGGGCTGGTGGACCTTGGTCAGGTCTTTCATCTGCGGCCGGATCCAAAAATTAAAAATTAACTTTCTATTCGGCATTCATCAAAAGAATAAATGAATAATAATAATGACTTTACCGGCAGTCGGCGTAATAGATATCAGGGTTGGTTGTGTTGCTCCAGTTACTCTGAAACCTCTGGAAGCCGTGAGCACTGGTGATGGAGGGAAATCCTGCAGCTCTGGATCTGGCAACAACGGCAAGGGAGGGCCTTCACCGTTGGAACTGAACTTACTCGATGAAGTTAACGAAGAAGGCTCCTGAAAAATTGCAGTTTTGGGTTGAGTCGATCCGGGACTGAAGTTTCTTTCAGGAAAGTTGGCATTATAGTTTTCTTGCTGCATTCCCATGACGCGTACACCCAATTGCTGGTTTTTGAACTGCTTTGCGTGTATGTCTGTTGATGATGGCGTTAGTGCGCCATTTTCTTGATTTGTACTAAAAGGGCGTAAATTTCCGTTTGACTCTCGCCCTTCTAAAGTACCATAATTAATCTGACCGTTGGAGCCAGTATTTATATTGATTGGGCCAATATGGATAAAACTGGCAGGGGCATGTCCTGTAGCAGCGTTTTTAAACAAAGCTCCAGTGCTAGTTTGGATGGCTGAGTATATATTTTGGAGAAGACGGTCGCGAATTAATTGCGAAAGATTGTCGAGATTCTCAGTCGTTGGTATGTCAGTTAGTTCAAACGCAGATGACTGGAAATTTTGCCGAACCATATTCGGAAGCGTGTTCATAGCAGAAACGCCAGAGACAGACGCAGGGGCACCAATTACAGGTCTTGTAGCTGACCCTTTAAGGGGATACTGAGGACTGTTGACATCTGAAGAAATAATAGGAGCTCCTGTTGTACTACTTATAGATTTCAAAAGAGTCGCAAGAATATTGTCGCTGTCCTTAGTAACTCCAGCATCTTCTTTTGATTGGATGCTTCCACCCTGCGCTCCGAAGTTTAAGCTTTTGGAGTCGCTGTCATAATCAATGAGTTGTTCAATATCGTCATTGCCAGTGGGGCTTGGTGGAAGATCCGATCCATTTGGGGCAGACTTCGCGGAAGTTACAGGCCTGATTGATGCTAATGGTGCCGGAAATTCTGTGGTTGTACTTGTTTCACTCATTTTAGCCGTCGAAGTTGTGATCGGGCGAGAGAAAAAAGCACTGCTGGTGCTTCCTGGTTCATCTTCATATCCATCTCCGAAAGATGGCGGCAGGTCGTCCTCATCAGCGTTTTGCCTCTGTTCCACATTGGGTGAATTTGTCGATTGCAAAATTAGACTACTAGCTACTGTTGTGAACCCCGTTGCTGGCGTTGGTGTCGGGGCTGGGGAACTTTTTAACTGCTTTAAAGCTGGAATTTCAATCTCAGGGTTGAAGTCAAAGCCACCACTGCTTTTGTCTTCGTCGTCGTCAAAACTGGGGAACGGAGCAAAGTCACGAGTGTCATCAAGATCAGGATCGAAATCTTGCACCAATACATTGCCTTCTGGTTCCTTCACTGCATTTTGTACTTTTTGCAGTTCTTTCTGAGTTTTGATTTGCAATGTCTCTTGTGTCACGATGGTCAGAGGTTTTGACGTTGTCGCACTAGTTACAATTGCGCTAGTTGGAGGGCGCAACGTTGCAGAAGTCTCGAATGATGGCGCTGGAAGATCCTCTAGGTCATCATCGTCATCGCTGAATGCTGGAGCAAGATCGCTGTCGTCTGAATTCAAAACATTTTGTCTTTGAAATCTCCGTCTTTCGGATAAATTCTGAACTTGATTCTGCAGCTCTGATACGTCCCCAAAGTCGGAAGTACCTATGGAGAAGTCTTCTCCTGACGTGACATTTGTGGGGTTTCCAGGGAGTCGTGCTGCTGAATTTGAAATAGGCACAGATGAAGCCGATGGAGAAAATGGCCCGTGTTTGATGAGGATAGAGGTTGAAGTCGCAATTTTGGGCGTTTTCGGAGTAACTACTCCCTGCACGGAATCTGCAGAAGCGCCGCCCAAGAATGATTCCCTATGTCGGCTCTGAAGTCCATGAGCATCACTGGCTGCACCATCGTTGTTGTTCAAGTGCAGCGTGTTCCTGAAACTTTCGATTTTGTTGAGCACGCCCTGGAACCTTCGAAGGATGAAGTCGAGTACTGGTGAATTTTGGAGCGCTTGTCTATTGTAGCGATCCGCGATCGGGAGGAATTTATCTCGCCCCTCTGCAATAATTGACAATATTTCATTATAAAAATACAGCCATAGCATCATGTTAAATGTACATTTTCTGGTTTTTTTCTCACCACGGTCACTGGGCAGGTTCAATTTGGAACTTGCCACATCCAAAGAGTTTTCCGCTTTAATAGTAGCTCCGGAACTGGATCCAAATTGTAGACACAGTAGAAAGAATAGTGTATTTAACGCCACCAGACGTAATAACTTCATTTTTGTGCAGCTTTGCGTCGAGGTTTGGGCTAATTCACATTCTAAATCCGGTAAAAACACACATCTCACCTCAGTAAAGGCACTAGAATTCGTAAACAAAATCAGCTATAGTCGATCTCAGAAATAGTTTTTAATGTATTGAACTCCCACGACTGCTACTGTACAAAATCAATTCCTGAACATCCCCACACAAAAGGATGAAGGTAAACTGTTGGGCTTGGGCGGTATATATACCAGAATGACTAAATGAAATGGTTAATTTACGACAAACAACGCTCTCAGATTCATTAACTTGTACTGTTCTTTGTGCATGCGTTTCGTTGAACGAGTCGATCAACGAGTTCAGGTGTACCTGGAATCTTATTTGCTATTTTTCTTAAAAAGTCGCAGCAAGCCTCATCATAGCCTCCGCCGCCAACATTATCATCGCTGGCCGACGCTCGTCAGAAGGTGAACAGGATCCACTATCGTGAGCTGGTCTAGTCGGTCGAAAATTGTTGACTCTTTGATTTAAGGCAATGGCTAATAAATCGACAACAAAGGCGAGTATTCTCGCATGCGGTATAACAACAACACACAAGTACAGAACCAATCTGCCAATTTACATGCATGAAACGTATACATATATGAGGCAAATTAAATTATGTCTATTGCTGCAGACACGAAGTGCTTTCATGAGATGAGAAGTTTACAGAAGTGGCAAGGGTACTATGGCGAAGTTCAAGATAATGGCAAAAAGTGGAAATGCACAGAGATGAAATATTGCAATTTTTGCAACTGTTCTTCCTTGAAAAATGGTAATGGTCATAGAAGAGCCATGCTTCAGATTTGGTAATTTTTTGCTTGTTAGGATCAACAACAATGAAAGTAGCTGCTGAGGTTATTTGAACACCTGATTGCGTCGGCTAAATCAGCTATACAGATAAATTATGAATAAGATATTACTCTTGAGATATCAGATATGGAGCTTTTACGTTTAATAAAAATCACATTTACTTTTCGCTTTGGTTTGCATGTCTCAAGGTAGGCAACAAGATTGTAATTAATTAATCACTGTCATTTCAAAGAACAAGTGTAGATTCAGTCACGGCTTCGGCTTCTTCAACTTTGTCACTGGTACTTTTTCCACTAAGGACCGTGTCACTTTGACCTGCTTGAGAATCAATCCCCGGCAAAGTATCATAATCCTCAGATTCGCTGACGAAATCAGCGGTGGTAACTGGTACCTCGACCTCGGCGTTTTCAGGATCTTCAGTGGGCTTGGCGGCAGTGGCGTCCTCTTCTGAAGTCTTTTTTACGTCATCTGTGACAGCAACATCTTCCATGGTTTCCGCCCCTTGGGTGTCAGAAGTATCAGAAGCAATCGGTACTTCAGTCACAGGCACAATCTTTTCATTTTCTGGGACTTGAGGGACAGCTTCAACTGGAGTAACTTGCACTGTTTCTTTGTTGCCAGTTCTGTCGGAGAGGTCTTCACTACTGACTTCGACTTCAGTGTTGACAACTTGTTCGTCGTCCTCCATGACAGAAGGCTGTGGAGATTGGGGTTCTTCGACGTCTTCAACCGCTGACATTCCTTGTTCTTCATCAATCTGCTCAGCGGCTACCATTGGGATGTGGACCTCCAACGGAGTTTCTCCATCGTAAGCTGGAGGCATCGGTACAACCGACGGCTTGTGGTAGGCATCAACAAATGTTTCATCCTCCTGATCACCAGCTACTGCATCTTCTAGTCCGTCTTTGAACTCATAAACTGGAGGTTCCATGGATGCTGAAGGAAGCTGAACAGTGTACTGGTAGCCATAAGGACTACTTCCGATGGCGTTGCTGCCATCAGCGGCGCTCGGTGGCCATGCGAAGACGTAAGCTGGAGCTGGAGCAGGTGCAGCGGCGTAAGGAAGTCCGTAGGGCCGGAAGTAAGCTGGAGCTGAAATATTCAAACTTACTTTTACCGGGTGTTTCTTGACGACCAAATTTTCATAGAACTTGGATTTAATAGCGAAGTTATTACCTAGATGGAGAGGATTTGGCGGCCAAAAGCCATTTCCAAAGGATGATGAAACAATAGGCTTTTGGAACACTTGAGGCCTGTAAGGGTCGTAACGGATATAAGGAGCACTGTAAGTACCCACAGCCAACAAACTAAGCAGTAGAATTGCCTGCATTTTGACACTGATTATTTCGATCCCCAAGATTTCTGTTTCTGAGCACTCAAGTGTATTAGTATTGGCACAGAAAAAGCAGCGTCGTTATCGATTAAAGCCTGCTGATCGAATGCTTTGGTTTTCGTTCGGGATAACGCTAAATACCCGTTGATGACTGACGATGGTCAGATTACTGAGAACCATCAGATGATCTCATCTTTTGTTGTACTTTTTTGCCCATGGTTTAATAATACGTGTGTTTATCAACTCCCAGGTTTTGCCCATCGATTAAACCAACGTAACACTGCTCGTGCAAAAATCCCCATGTCCGACTCACTCTCATGCATTGTTCCATCTTCGCAACAATCGGAAATATGAATCGTTTAGTCGGGTGGGTGTCAAGAAACTTCATTTCGAATTCATTAACTCTTTGCTTCTACACGTTTCTGTGGAGAGGAATGACCGAAACCAGCTTTTCCAGTCAATCCGATCGAAATCCTGTTATCTTTCAAAGCAAAGCGCTGTAGTATACGCTGATGGTGATTCATTTTCACCCTTTTTTCCTTACCATTGCATGATAATACAGCTTGATCATGAATCGCGAGTCCTTGATTAATTCTGTTGAATTGGCGCGTTTGCGAATTTTTAAGGTTGCTATACACTGTACGTTCCATTGTGAGCTGGATGGGAGACGAAAGTTTGGCGAATTAGGCAGAACCTGTTCTGGAGGTGGAGCAAAAAGTTGTTTAGGTGTTGCGCAACTAAGCAAATGAAATCAATCGAAAATAATTGCAATGCTTCATTCCAACATAAAGGTGACTCCAGCTAACGAATCGTGACGTAAGAAATTGGCCATTCAGCAAGTTCAGTATTTATTAATGAAATGACTACTCCATCCAAAGTTCCAGAATTCTTAATGCAATGACAGCTTAACTTTTCGAGTCGCTTCATGGATTCATCTAGAGCGAAGCAAAAAGTCCTTCCGAAGGGGGCTAGACAAACTTGAATGAGTTTTGTAAAAACACATCATTGGAAATATAAATTTGGTGGCTGATTCTTTGTGATACAAACATGCATATACCTACAAACTAACTGCGATTTCTTGTTGATCAAGTCCATTCGCGTAATTTTATTATCGCGAATATTCGCTCTTACGCTTTTATACTAACATTTCTAGTGTATTCGAGTGATAAAATTTACAAAATGTTCAAAACAGACGTGTATGGATACGTGTATTGCGTTCAAATCGCATAATATAGCAGATCAATAAGAAATATATAAAATTTGCCCAATACAGGGAAATCATGGAAACATCTAATCAAGTTAGGCATTTGCCACCATCACCTCTTCAAACCCGATACATATTTTAAAGCTTCTTATACCATTCCCAATAAGGACTTACAGAGATGAAACACTTCTGAACTATGAACTAAGCTTACAACATAAAATATCCCTGTGAAATTTGAATAAATAAATACAAGTACATCTAACGCTATTTCTAACGAATAAAAAGATTTTTAGTAATTTTAGCACCATCAAATGAAAATTTTAAAGCACTGTAATTGACCAGATTACTCACAATAGGACTGGGAACTTTGAACAACCATTGCGTCCACCTAAAAGAGTCAATACAGGTGACGTTAGCACGGAACTGTCTTCTTTTCAAAATACTTTGGTTCAAAGGTGGTCACAGCCAGAGCTTGTCGCAGATCAATATCTCTGGCTTTGTTATACAGTAAAACTCCGAAGATCACAACTATGGTCCCTAGGCCACTTAGGATAGTTACTTCGTTTCCGAATAGCATTATCGATAGCCAAATCAGGAAAGCCCGCTTTGCTGTATTGGCCACACTAGGAAACGGGAAGAGCAAACAATTTAGTCTCATTCTTTGATTTAGTGTCGTAAAAGTATGATCTTTGTTGTACCTATGAGTTACTGGAGATATGTAGTCCATGAGCACATAAGCTGATATACTTTGGAAGTGGAAAAATATTCCGTTTAGGAGGTATGCAAACAAGTGCCAGCGATTACTCAAGGCGTCAGACATGTCGACAAACAAGAATGATACTGGAATTTGTACCACCATTGCAGACATGCTCGTGTAAAATTGTAATTCGGCAGGTCTGAAATTCAAGGATTCGCTTAATCATTTTCATTCACAATCGATATCGATTCAGTTTGATCGTCATTGTCGTCACATACGTGTATCTATACCGCTCCCCACTGATAAGCATCTTGGAATAAACGTTCTGTAGGCTGTGAGAGATCAAAATACAACACCATCAGCACCAATTCATCAGAAACAGGCATGTAAATGTCTATTCTTGTTACCACTCGGTCAAATTTGTTGCGATTGCAGCCAGGAATCCGCGGGTATCAAAAGAGATTTCATTCCATGAACACAATGCTAAGCCTGCCATTACTGGCACTAGTGACAGGTTGACATACAACCCTGTAGATTCTCCCAAAAGTATCCGGGATATCACAACAGTAAATATAGGGGCTGAGCTCTTGATCGTTTCCGTAAAGCTAACTGCTACATAGTTCAAGGCTATTAGCCCTAGGACCACCGTTGTAAACCTACAAAATGAGACATGAAATTCAACCATTAACTTAAGTTTCATAGCTACTTCGAGGAAATGACTGTATACTAAAATGCCCGCTCGTACCTCATAGCGCCTACTAGAATCATATGTTTCAGGAACCCTGGTGGCTTCGAATGTCTTCGGACTATTTTGTACATCCCACATGGTATATACATCTGGATGAATCCGCAAGTTAGAGTCATTAGCATTTGACAGGTACCTGCAAATGATACAACGATATTAGATAGTTAGAAGTCCAGGATTTCACGTTCGTATAAAAGACTTGGAAAGCAAAACATTGGCTCACCAAGGAATGTCGGATCCCCGTTCAGGGTAGTCATGATATACTTGTTGAGGAATAGAGTACATCCTGAGAAAATGTACCACAGGATCAGGAAAGTAAATGCCCTCACGTTCAAAAGGCCCTCTCGCTCTGCTTCACTACAACTAGATTCGGTCATTTCAAATCTAATCCTAATCTCATCCCTAGCCTACTTGAAGACCTTAGCTTTACTAAAACAAAGAAGTCTTTGTATCCTATAGAAACATTCAGCTAATATAATATTGCTAATTACCAAGACAGTCAACTTATAATTTCAGATAGCAAATATGCTTAAACTGTCACTTCCCTGTCACAATATTTTATTTCTCGTGCTTTAGAAATCGAAAATTCAAACTGCGCACCTTGACGAACTTGGCAGTCTTTAGCTCTTGCTCGTGCTTTTTGACAGAATTTCACATCTTCTCAAGTCAATTGATAAATTTTCAATCAAGTCAAGCTTCGTTTGTATATGTTGATTAACAGTGGTGACATTTAGTCATTTTGTCTTCTAAATCTTGCTCAAAACACTCTACTCGTCCAGTATTTTCAATGCGAGATCTGACTATATATTTACAACGTAAAAGTTTTTGGAAACAACCACTTTAATAACGCAATATCCCGCTTTACACTATAAAAACTTTGACATGAGCAGTTGATACCCAGTATGACTACAAATGCAAAAATGCTTCCAGAATCTGAAAAACTTGAACAAAAGGGTGGTAGAAGGCATGTGTGTAGTATCATTATTTCTTGCTCTTATCTTCCTTCGTCTCCGTTAAGCCACCGTCCTTGCTGTTTCCAGCAGGATCAGCTGTGACAGAAGCTTCCTTGAACAATGCCAGCAACGAGTCGTGAGTGATTAGCTTGGCTTTCCGGCGGAACTGCCTATTGAGAGTATCGACTTCGACTTCTGCGTCTTCATACTGATGCATTTCCACAGGTTCGGAGGTTGATACTGACACTTTACGGGGATGAACTTCGAAGCTGTCGGGGTCACGTCTTCTTCTGCCTGAAGCGCGTTTGTACGGCGTTGATGGGAAGACGAAAGTACTAGCAACATGTTCAAATAACTCGTCTTCAGTCAAACTAGGGTTGGACTTCTTCGCTGTGCTATATTCATTCACAAACTTCTGGCATGCATCTTGCTCTGTGAGTTCGAAGAGGTTTCTGACCATTCCCCCAGGGTTCGGTCCGTAGTGCTTGAAAATTTTCCTGTGAATTCATCAAATCGATGAATGTATGCTTTGATTCGCAAATTCCCGTTATTATCAGATTTATAACTTACGCTCTGACGTTATCTTCTTCGTAAAGAATTTCTTTGGGCTCAGGGAAAGCTTCAATTTCTCTCTCATAACGGGGTTCGTATTTAGGAGGGAAAACTCTGTATACGTCGTACCACACTGGCCTATCGTTATATTTTATAGCTCCCGTACGCAACAAACCCGTCATCCTGTAAAAATTATGTTTCGTATTAGCCTTGTTCGATGTAGAATGCTGTAATGTCAGTCACGATATAATAATTTAGAAATCTCGACCTACCTTGAAAACAAGTTTCCGATTTTGTCCAACCTACTACCCGCCATGGTATAATTGTGTTTTGAAACTGCTAAATATAAGATGAAGCTAAGAAAAGGCGTTCTTGAAATGTGCCGAAATTACTCCAAACTCGAGGAAATATAATTTTTCTTTCAGTTACTGATCAGTTGATTTTTCATCTATTTTCATTTTGTCCCGACGCTCCACATGACTCACTATAAATTACGCGGTTCTAAATCTCTCGATGGCTCGTCGACGAATCGATGGCCCCTAAAGATATCAAAAAGTTTTATCACATGCAGAAAGTTACAAGATGACGGTTTTTACATCATAAAATGCCTATTTAATAGCGTTGCAGCTTCGTTAGGGTCATGTTACATCAGCGAATCTAAACTACATACCTAAGCAAACCGTTAACGATTAGCATGCCTAATGAAAACTTCGGCTAAACATACTATGTGATTATTTTCATATTGGGAGACATTCTGAAGCACTGGAAGATACTGGGACGCACATTGCGGAGAAATTATCAGTATTAAAGCTGCATGAATCAATGCGACAGCTCGAAAGCAATAGTCGGTCCGTAGTTCAAATTCGTTCCTGCGAATAAACAGAGTGGCAAATCAGATACCGACAGAGCATTCAATTTTACCTGCGAATTCTAATTTAGCTCCTACCCGAGGGTCATTACGTATTTCTGAAGCATCTCATCATGAAAGTCTTTAAAAATTCTTGGCCATTCCATGTAAGAGAACGCTATTGACTTCATAATGAACCCATACAGCCGATTAAAATCTTCAGTTCGCAATCTTAACAAGGGCAGTATAGCTTCAACGAACTCAACTGGAGTCACACAACCTTGTAGGTTTCCAGCGGCGTTCAGTACAGCATATTCAGTGTGCTGGAATTCCGTTTCGGTATAATGGCAGTGTAAGCCGGTTGCCAATTTGGAGCTGTCAGACAGAAGAACCTGCGAAAATGATGGACAAATGAAAATGACAGGCTGAATTATTCCACAAAAGGCACAAAAGCTTTCCATCTGTTCGACTTACAAATCCCTTCCTGCCGGACATTTTTGATGCTACTTGTAGACAACATAGGAGCACCAGAATCAAACTAGATTCGATATTATGCTTTAGCGTCACAGAGTTAACCGATGACAAGGCAAGTTGCGAGAAGGTCATCACGTACCTTAAAAACGATATTTCAGCAATAACTTTCATAGCAGCTACAAAGTACAGCACCAAGCCAGTTAATCTTTACCTATCGTAAATTTCCAGCGCTAAGAATTCTACCGCTTCTTTTGCACCTACGTGGTGGCAAAGGTGCTTCATCAAGCTCATGACATTCTCGTCAATGGCAAGGCCTCTCTCCGGATTTCGACTCAAGGGACACAAGTACTGGGCATGCTTCAGATGAATGACGTAAGTGCAGAGAGATTCATCTGAAACAACAAACAAACGTTCAACTATTAAAAAATTTCCTATTTGAAAAGCAAGTATACATTCTTCAGATCAGCAATACCTCTCACAGGATTCCTTGCGTAGTAGTTCAGGACGCTCGTATTCAAGCCACTACTGCTACTCTGAGAGGCCATTGATGTAGACCTTGGAAACTGGATGAAATTGTTTTCGCACTCCAGGTGAAATGTTTCAGTAGTAGTCTCTTGCTGAACCAGAAATCTGAAAGTTGGATACATATCGCATTAATCTTCGCAAATCCGGACTGAAGATTATGTCGTCGTACAAAGGCAATCTCGTTATTTGCCTTTCGGAAGTGTTACTTACTTATTTTCGGCCGTTTGAATGCGATAAACTGTCCTCTTCAGTTTACCAACAATACATTTGAAGGCGTGTGTAATCATGAATTCAACGTTGTTTTCATACGTTTAGGGGTAGATTAACTGAAGACTTCGACATAACTTTAACGTTCCAGATGATCCCAGATTAACAATAGAAATCGAAGAACACAAGCAAGATAGATAAAAGCAGCAGTTATTAATGTGCAGATGACAGAGCGGCCGTTAATATCGAATTGTAACACTCACAAAGAACACAGCAGCGGCTACTCCTATTAAAGTGACTCATGCAACCAAATACGTACGAATACACTTTAACACAAACCAACTAATTGATTAGACATTCAGAACCAGAATCAAATTAAAATTCAAAACTTTCATTACGATTTCCCTGAAAATTCACTTGTTCACGTTTTTCATTAAGAGGCAGAGAAAATTTGCCGGGAGCAAAAGCGGAATAAGAAGAGCCCGCGAAGGTTCAAATATCATAACAAAAATTCTTTCACAAGTGACATTTTCATTTCTGCATCTGAATTGATTGAATTTTTGATGCGCGGTTAATCGATCAAATCAAATGACATAACGGGTAATTGTTCCTTGTAAAAATTGTACTTGTGTTTGAATTTCCTGGAAGATTATGTCTACAACAGTGACATGCGGCAGTGAAATTGTTCATTTAAATGTGGGAGGGAGCAGGTACGAACCGTCAGCAGTCAATACATCCATAACTCTTGAGCAAAATTGCCGAAAGGAATTTCGCAAAACAAATTTCTGATATTTGGTTTGTAATTTAAGGTTCAGTACGTCATGGCAAACATTAACATGGGTTCCAGACTCGTTCTTCACAGCCTTATTGAGTGGCCGAATTTCGTCTCTAAAGGACGACAGTGGTGCATACTTTATCGATAGAGATCCCACAATATTCTCTGCTATTCTGAATTATCTTCGAAGCCGAGACATAGATTTGAAGACGGTCGACACCCGGATTTTGCGTAACGAGGCAGAATTTTACGGCATAACTCCACTGGTAAAACGACTGGCTTTATGTGACGATTTGAACTTTTCGTCATGCGGCGATGTCTTGTTCTACGGGTATCTTCCTCCAGCTGGTGATTGAATCATGTTTGAAGTTGTAGTTCATAGTTAGTCTCATTTATTGTTCTTTTAAACTGAGTTTTTAACTGTATTTGTAGCCTTGCCGATACAGCCAGAAGGGGCAGCGGGATCAACAGCTCCAAGTGTACCTATGAAAGGTCCTGGAATCAAAGATGGACAGCTGAAAGACGATTGTGCAGCTGCAGGTGGCGGTAAAGCTATACCAGGTTCAATTATACGGGTACCCGACACCCATAGTGCTGGTACTAGGTCTTACCATGCAAGGACGAATTCCAACGGGACTTCGATCAGTAATGGATCTTGGACATGGAATGGGCACGGTCATTCTAGGACTTCATCTGTTGATCTGCGGTCGGTTACGTAAGTTTCTGGATTTAACCTTTCTACCTTGGTCGAATCACTGCTTAAGAACTTCTAATGTCGTTTGTTGC
Organism: Sphaeridia pumilis; assembly: GCA_034698345.1. Classification (NCBI taxonomy): domain Eukaryota; kingdom Metazoa; phylum Arthropoda; class Collembola; order Symphypleona; family Sminthurididae; genus Sphaeridia; species Sphaeridia pumilis. Next base: position 9,134 of record JAQGBJ010001585.1, on the reverse strand, counting down.
AGGCATTCGCGGAATTCATCATTTGACGCTAGACATTCCAGAAACTCTTCTGCAGATCTGAACAAGTATTTCCGAAATGAGCTTACAGTTTTGAGTCAAGGAAATTGGGTCGACCCTATGAGAGTTCGGATTATAAAGGCCCATCAGAACTGGATTGCTGTGGCTTACGCTCATTACATAAGTTGCTACAGGTGAGTGTATGATGTTTACCTCGGATTATCCAGGGACATGAATTCTGTAATGTGCATATGAAAATTTTGCTTTAATAGGCTGAAGGATTCATCAGGTTGGCAGCTGGTTTTCACTAGTCCGAAAGTAGATCACATGATTGATCGACTAGCTATTAACGCTAAAATGGGTCCTGGATCCAGTGACACTTACGCAAAAACCATTGGCGTAGCTGCTGGCTCACTAGTAATTATGTGGGGAATAACTGATGACGGGACTAAAACTGATATCGGTAAGTGTGTACGTTTGAGATGATGAGGCGTTGATACAATATTAGTTGGCTCTGTTCAGTTGAATGTTTTTCGTGTTGTACAGGACAATTTTCGCTACCCGTACCTGTGGAGTTTCTGTTTTTCATTGGAACCCAGCTTGTGGCTCTTTCAACGAATGGAAAAATTGGCGTTTGGCATTCAATGACGCAACACGTGCTAGTGCAGGATCTGGTTTCGATTAATTCTTTTGACACTGCTGGTTCTTTTTTGCTTCTTGGCTGCAGTAATGGAGCTATCTCTTACATAGGTACATTTTGAAGAAATTTTGAAACTCATTTCTTGTTAAACGAGTTTTCTCAGAATTTTGCTGTCCATTAATCTTTCAGATATGCAGAAGTTCCCATTGCGAATGAAGGATAACGATTTGCTAGTCACAGGTATTGCTGAACGAAAAATTAGTTTCTGAGGAAACTTTTTCCAGTTTTTATAGAACTTTCTACTTTCAGAACTGTATCGGGATCCTCAAGGAGAACCAATTACAGCCATCTCTGTATACTTGACGCCCAAAACCAGTAAGTTTGACGAATGAAAAGTGCAGTTGGAAAACAATTGTCATCATGGAATGAAATCAACATATAATTTTATTTATAGGCTTGTCTGGTAATTGGATTGAAATTGCCTACGGAACACAATCTGGAATGGTGCGAGTAATCGTCCAGCACCCTGAAACAATTGGACATGGTCCTCAGCTATTCCAAACCTTCACTGTACATCGTAGCCCCGTGACAAAAGTAAAATTGAGCGAAAAGTATCTCGTGTCCGTCTGCAGCGAGTATAACCACGTACGGTCATGGACAATGACACGGTTTCGCGGCATGATCTCAACTCATCCTGGATCTTTACCTCTATCGTCCTTCAAAATTGTTGCTTTGGATGAAGCTGAAGGAAATGTGTCATACTGTGCTGGAAATGATTGCGGTTAGTCCGGTGGAACAAGTTCAATACATTTCAAAGATAGCATTTAGAAGATGTGATGGTCCCTATATTTCAGGTCCCTATGGTGAGCAAGATGACGAGCAAGTCTTTATACAGAAAGTTGTTCCTGAAACAGATCAACTGTATGTTCGGCTAGCATCTAATGGCAAAAGGTAAAATTGATCATAACGTTGTCCATATATTATGTTGTTGGGCCTTGCACTAGCAAACAATGACCTTGTTTGAATAGGATCTGCACCATCCAGTCAGTTGACGGAACAACCATCACTTCCTTCTGCGTACATGAGTGCGAAGGATCTAGTCGTATGGGCTCTAGACCTCGTCGATTCATTTTCACCGGTCATTCTAGTGGAGCTATTCAAATGTGGGACCTAACCACTGCTCTTGACTTATTCTCCAAGGGAGAACTCAGTAAGTCTTAACTCCATTGATGAATTTAGTACCGTTTTCGAACTATTCATAATTTTAATTTACTTGTCCTTGATTACTAAAAAGCACATCGAGACGGTGGTCCAACCTCTGAAGAACTACTGCGACTGTTGGACCAGTGCGATATCAGCACCTCTCGTGCTTCAACGCCATGTCCATCTCCACTAGCTCCTTCGGGAGCTTTTGCCCAACAAGGATCAAGCAAATTAAAAGCCTCGAACGTTGCTTTTTTGAATCAACAAACGCAGCCGTCAGCATCTTCGCAAAGCAGCCAGGATGCAACAGCGCAACCTGCTGGATCAGTGAATCCTAATTCTGATGATCGACATGCTCGTCTCGAAGAACCTGCAGCAGGGATGCAAAATTCCCCTGCAAAGTTATAAATTATAGCATTATAGATTATGGGTATCACTTTTTGCAGTGGCATCCTGTTTGTTGTAGATAGTCAGTGTTGGTATCAGCTTTACATTAGTACATGTTGCACAGCCCAATATTTCTTATTTGTTTCATGATTTGTACAATTATCCTATTTCCGCTATGTATATACCACAAAAACGTCACTCAGCAGTGATGACTCCGGTTTTCCTTGTTTCCTCGAGATCAATATGGAATAAAAAAGCCAAGAGTCGAATAATGTTTTCACACAAGTTGCATCTTTAATAGCTTCTGAATTTCCTTAATGCCTAACTTTCCATCTCGAAACTGAACACCCTCGTATTTATGTACAACTTGAATATAAATCGACCTGTTTATTTGGTCTGGCTGTTAATGCAGTCGATTGTGGCTGTGTTGTACATCACATCTAAAAATAGCTTGGGTGGGCTGAATGCCAGTGAATCTTCTCACTGGGCTACTTTTGTCAGATTTTGGGAGCCCATCGCAACTGCCTTAAGCTTGTGCTAAATTGTAGAAAGATTTTGCTCTACGGATACCCACTATTAGCGAATTCTAAAACCCGAGCCGCGTCGTCCATCCATTGATGCCGGATCGGAGATCAGGTGCCAATAAAAATCCCGACGTTCCACATCTGGTAAGATTCAAAATTTTAAATATAAGCAATCACATGCATACATTTGTCATAATTCTGTATTTCTCCAGAATCCGCTGGTATGGGTAAAAGTGACGACTTCGACTTGGCGGATAGGGTAGACGATCTGATCTGTATTTTTGAAGGTGGAAACCCAGATGGAGACGTGGACACTTTATCCATTTTCATTACGGGTCTAATCATCGTCACAGTGTTTTCGCTAGGATCTCTAAAATACTTGTTCAGAAGACTGAAACAAAAGTTGGCTAGTCGAAGAGCAGGAGGAGTTGAGTCGAAAGTTCCAGCAGAAGCTAAGCCGGACACAGTAAAAACTTCATCCAATGACAAGAGCCCGACAGAAGTTGGACAGAAACAAGATACAGCTAAGCCGAAAGTTCCAGGATCAGCCCCAGCCCCGAATACAACAGCCAATGTAACTTCAGAAAAGCCGTCCGAAGTAGTGTCGCCGCCAACCAGAAGAGGCCGGAAGCACCTTTCGGAGCAAAGCCGATTGAGTATCAGTTTGGACCTTTCCGACAAAAACAAAGGCGCTTGTTTGGGCCCTGATGGAGAAATAGTCGATTATGTCAACAAGTGCTATGAATGGTTCAACTCACCCGAGACATCATTGCATTCTGCAGAATGGGACATTGTGGTCAAGCGACAGTTTATTGGGGCAGTTAATAAACTACTGAGAGATGAGGCGAAGAAGGTCAGTTTTTACCCTAGAACTTTGGATTCAAAATGCTAAACTATGTAAAGGCCATTTTGCACATGATTTACAGGGAGTCTTTCTGGCTTCAGTTTCAAGCGTTTCGCTTCAGAGTCAAGAAGACATGGACGTCACCAATCTGTTTGCTGAATGCGACCATGAGAATAATATCGTAAGTCAGTTTGATTAAAGTCTTCCATCATGAAACTTTCAAAATATGGATAATGTAAAGGCTAATTCTGTCAACAGAGAATAACTTGCGACTGCGATACCAAGATGATTGGAAGTCTCGACGTTAGACTGGGCGCTGGATCAGCAACTTCGGGGCCTTCAGAAAAGTCGCGTCACGACTTTTTCGTCGACAGGCTTTGTGGTAGACTCAGTATCCTGATTGAATGCGAAGAATCCTTTGCCATCATCAAGTTCGATGGCTGGCCTGAGATTTGCACCGGAATGAAGAACTCGGCACAGGCTAGTCTGGACCCGAAGATCTCTGAGAAGATTGTCGAGAATCTGAATTCTGCCATAAGAAACGTGTGCCTTGAAGTGGACCTTCGGGCGTTTAGTGACTTTCCGTTACCGCCGAAAGTAGCCCAAAAATCTAAGGTAACTGTCTCGACATCCGTTTTAAAAATCTAAATATTGGTTCAAAGAATAACATGAAGACTTTGCTGCCACATAGCTTGTCACCGGCACCTTTCTGTCGTTAAGAATCCTTAAAGGAATTGATATTGGCCTCAAGAAGGAATGCGAACAGCCTTACTGCGCAATAGAACTAGATGATCCTCCTCAGAAGTTTCAGACGGACCTTCGAAGTGGCTCCTGCCCGCTTTGGGATGAAGAGTTTGTATTGTAGGTCCATTTTCAAAAAGTCACTTGGTTGGATCAAACTGATGTAAACATTCAGCATTTTTTCAACTTCGTAGGAGCATAATACCAGACAAAGGCGACATACTTTTTGAAGTTTTTGACAACGTCGGAATGAAGTTTCTGGGTTGTAACATTCTCTCCCTGGAAGAAATCAAGGACGACAGTATTCACGTCATACCACTCAAGTCTCGCCGCATGGAAGCTTCAGATGGCATTAGTGGCGGCATCGAAGTGCAGGTTTGTGTCTTTCTCATGTACATGATTGTACAACTTGAAGTGGTTAAAACAAAGCATTTTAAAATATGGATATGTATTTTAGTTCAAATTCATTGGAGAAACTGTAGTACATCCGAGGCCAAAATCGAGCACTTCAGACAACCTCATCGTACCCACGAAATCTGCATTCAGAAAACCTCCAATCTCAAACCGTACTGAACTCCAGTTTCAAGTTGGAGAAGTCAGCAATTTGGGTGAAACTGTCCGGATGCAGTTCATCCCTCTGAATCCACCTGATACTAGCAATTCTGTCGACGTCCCGGTTGCAAAATCTGAGCATTTGGATTGGCAGTATGGAGAAGGTTTGATTTTTCTATTACAGTTAAATAAGAAGTATTAGATTATGAATTTAAAGTTGTGATTGTATCCAGAACGAGGTCGCCGTAAAACCCGCCGAGGCAACATCTTCACTTCCATCCGCCGCCGGTTTTCAAAATCCCGCTCACATTCCGGTAGCCGCGATGGCTCCTTGTCGGAAACCGAAGCTGAACCAGATTACTACCACAAGAAACGTCGGCCTCACCGAGCAGTGGACACTGACAATTTTGGTCGTTCAATCTCTGTTGACAGAGACCATGTTCTACAAAGCAGTCGTCTTTTGCCCAGTAGCTCGGGCCATTTGTCCACTAGATCTTCAGCCTCTGAACTGTCCAACTTTAGCGGTTTCTCAACTACGACCTACGTTCATGAGAATTCTACACTTATAATTGAGTGTCTTGAGAACGGCATTCACAAGTAAGTTTTTGAAATATGAAATGGTTCAGCTTGATTCTGTGCTTCTGGCTATTCTCAATCCTCGATGCTTTTTTCTCTCAGGTATTACCTTATCCCAACAGCCATGGCGGAGTCCGGCAAATGGAAAAAAGCCGGCAAGAAACTACACATTTACAACGACCACACTTTTGTCGCCAAGCAGACACAAAGTGGCACCGTTTGTGAAGTCTGCAATGGCAGATTCCCATTTAGCTTAAGAAAACAAGCCTACAGCTGTCGAGACTGCAAGCTTAAATGCCATAAGGAATGTCATGTACGTGTGGCTTCGTTTTGCCCAAATACGAGCATTTACGACATCGAGCTGTAAGTTCAAAAGAATTGTTGAACTAACTGAACAAGTTTAAAAATTCTGATGGATTTCCTTTAATTTTTACAGAGAATACGTTAACGACGCCCAGTGAAGTACTTCATAGAAGCTGTACTTCGTACCTGCAACTTCAGAACGCCTCGCTTTACATTATTCGCTGGACGAGAACATGAATGCAATAACAAACTTGAAGAATATATAGGCTCGTAGCTCATTTCTCCATTGGATCCTCTCACCTGGCATAAACACCGTTCACTGCTATGTGCACTTGAAGGTCTTCAGAGACCAAACGGCGCCCCCCGCTAAAATCATTAATTTTCTCCTGGCTACAAGTCATAGGCTGTGTACTTCAACCAAGAGTATTTTTCCTAGGAAACCTTAAAAATGCCCCTTCTCTCCTGAACGTTTTGCCGTTTGAGCTTTCACCCAGCTTTCTAGCTACTCGTATATTTCTGCATACTGGCATTGGCTAAAAATGCTGTTTTCCCTAGGCCAAACACCAAGCTTATGGTACAAGATTAATAGAGAAACCTGAGCCCAGAAAGAAATCACAGATTCAGAGCAGCAAGTATGCACAAGAAGAACAAGGTTGATGAAATTACTACGATTTCCATCCATGCTAATCATCATTTCCTACAGCTCGATGGTCTATTCAGATTTTACCCCTACCTGTATTACTTGATCACTAGAAAACCACACAACTGTTGCAACTCTTTCGCTAGTTTCCCTTCAGGTGTAGCACTGTAAAAACTCAAAACCAAAGTTCTATTCAAATCAATCATCATGACATCTGCAAAAACCTGCTATACCATTGACGGCATCTTATTCCGTAACCCAAGCGACAGTTCGGAGGTCGCTTCAGGACTGGACTTGACGGAACATGCTCCAGGATGTGGTTCCAGCAACAATCTTTTCAAGGGTCTTGACAACCACCAATCACAACATCACCACAATATCTCTCACGAACATGAAGATTTGATGTTGATTTCGTCCTCCTCGTCTTCAGGCGACTTGGCTACAACACCTGGGATTGGAAGGTCCAACAATGGTGACAACCAACTGGACAAGGAGCCACTTCAAGTGAGGGGAGCGGAAGTGCAGTGCTTGACAACACTCGGCGGAGGAAGGAAGGCTACTACTAAAACAGCAGGTGGAGTTGAATTTCTGATCCATTCACACCATATAGGAGCAAATCAAATTACTGGGTAATGTAATTTGAAAAATAGTTTTCAAATTGAATTATTTCATTATGGATAGAAAAGCAGCTGTTGAACAGGTGCTTGGATGATGGCTAGGTTCATTAGTGGAGCTGTTGTTCCTTTATTAGCGACAGGGATAATTCAATTTAGCCATAAAGAAATAACCTGAATCCTGGTGGTGTTGATTCAAACGGTGACTGGATTGATCAAAAATGAAAAAGAAATAATCTCAAGTAATTTGTTCACAGATTCTGAAACAGTCGACAAGGGCGGAAGGACACTTATTGGAGACGAGCCAGTGAGGAAAAGAAAGCAACGTCGCTACCGTACCACTTTCACTTCCTTCCAGCTCGAAGAGATGGAGCGGGCGTTTGCAAGAACACATTATCCCGATGTCTTTTTCCGTGAAGAATTAGCCCATAGAATCGAACTAAGTGAAGCCAGAGTTCAGGTCTGGTTTCAGAATCGCAGGGCCAAGTTTCGAAAGATTGACAAGTACCAACATCATCATCCGCATCAGTCTAAAGGCTCTGGACCAGGGGAAGCAAGTCCTCCTAATATCAGTAAGTTTCTTCAGAGATTTGTTCTTCTAATAGTGAAATGAAAAATGAAATATTGCAACTCTTGCGTGTCTTTAGGTATCTCTGAAAACGAGACGCTGTATTCCCGGAATCGTAAGTTCAAGTTTATAGAGATTCTTAAGTGCCTTTGGAATTCTATAATATTTTTTCTCTGGTGTAATATTTTTCTAGTGAACGAAGCGCTTCCCTCGGCGTTTTCACCCATAATCGATCCAAGTCACTATTATCTACCACCGCCAGCACCTCATCACTCGGAAAACGCTGGCTGGATCCCGTCATCGTCATTAAGTCCGTTTATGCATTCAGTCGGCATGTATTCGACTTCAAGTCTACTGGACTTTGACGCTGGAGTGGCAGCAGCAAGTAGTCCTGATTGAAGAAGAAATTTTGAATTTTGCCTGATGTCCTTGGCTGACATTGTCATGTAACCTAACTACTGTATTTGTATTGGTATCCGCGTTCTTGGTGGACATGTCGGTTGTCCTTCGTTTGACAATTTCTGTAATTAAAACCACGTCAACAAATTATGAGTTACGTGACAACTGACACAGTTTATCAAGGCAGCGTGTCGTCAATCATCGAATGACACGTTTGCTCACCTTGGCTTCACATCGATCCGTCAACCGTTCAAAAATTCATGTGCGCTAGTTGCTATTTTGTTCTATATATCCAATCCAATCAAAACAGACAAACTTAAATACTGCATGTTAAACGCGGTGATTCTTCTTCCTCGTGCCAATTTTCAGAGGTTTCGAGTGCGAGACTGGCTCGGACAGGTATATACATTTGACTACCGGGTATTTTCTGTTGCTTTCTCCGAGAGAAAAATGTTTTGTGGATGTACACCTGTGGTGTTTCTGATTGCGCTAGAGTTTCTTAGCAACCAAGTATGAAAACTTTGTTTTCTTTTAGCTTGCATGCACATTCACGCTATTCTGGAGACATAAGGTTGACCTTCGTTCTTATATTCCGGAGCAAGTTTCAGGTTCCTTGTGGACAGAAGGCCAAAGTCCCAACAAAGTGTGTTGACAGAGGAAGTGAATTCCACAGTTTATGGACGGACTGCAACCAAGTACGAGCGAATATAGTGATTAGTGGTAACAAGTCTTTCAAGCCAGTGATTAAGCAGAGAGAACCATCTTGTTGACCTGTAATTTCCTTGTTAGTCTGGTTTTCTATTACGTGGTAAATATAGTCAGATTTTGTATTGAAAATACTGAGCGAGTGTTTTGAGAAAGATTTGAACGACAAAATGACACAATGTCACCACCGTTAATCAACGAATACAAACGAAGCTTTGCGTATCGCCGCCTTATCCAGTCTTTTGCTGGTGGGACAAGATTCGTACATCATCCAATCCTTATCGCAGTAGAAGTTGTTTTGTTCCTGTTGCCAGATTTCGCACTGACCCCTACTAACATTCTGCTGGGGAACGTGGATTCAGTATGGAAAACGGCGATTTCGGCAGCAGTCCTTGTGCTAGTCTTGAACTTTGCTAATTTCATCATCAGCTTCCTCAAGTT
>JAQGBJ010001584.1:0-21896 GCA_034698345.1 Sphaeridia pumilis | reverse complement strand
CCCTTGTAAGCCTTGACCTTAGCATCAGCTCTGCCATACTCCCGGTAGTATTTGCTCATCTTCTCATATCTGTAGGGTCTCAAGTGTCGAAGGACGCACCAGTCCCACGGCGACCTCCGCTTTTGGGTGTCTTCGAACCAGGCTGTTTCCACTATCACAATCGCTCGATACTCAGCCTCTTCCGCTTCAACAGGCCCAAAGAACTTGACATTTTGGAGGTAGATGCTGCCGCCAAAGACTTTGAATCTGTAAAAATTCTATTCATTACCAACTTGCTGGAATCTTACTAATTCTTCTTACTTTGACCCTCTTAGATTGATTCTTCTACACCTGAACTCTGACTTCACATTTTGGAAAATGAATATCCTGCTACTTACACATTATAGAAGGTCATCCCGTTGTACTGGCCAGCGTTCTTAAGATTCGAGCTCACATCCGCTCGCTTGGCGTGGTACCACTTCACCGTAGCGTCAGACTCTTTTTCAGCTTTACTCAGCATTTTGGCGACTTCAAAGCACCACCTCTCCACTGTTTCCACTATATCCAAGTCCACAGAATTTCGATTCTCAAATCAGCGATCACTGCAACTGCCAGCTAAGCCTTTTCCCATGGACTTTTAATTTCAAACGCACTGGAACGCAGCAAAACTGCTACTGAATCTAGCACTCCTAGTTTCTCCTAGTTCCATTCCTGTCTTCGGAGCTCACTCTCAGCATAAACATAACAAACCTGTGGGAATCCAAGGGCAAATTTGTTCTAGTTGTAACGTTACCAGAATCCCGCTTGATAGCAGCAGCAGCACCCCGATATTTCCACCGTCTTTACGTATTTTGTAACCCTCAGTCATAAAACAAGCATCTGACAAGGCAGGGGAAAAAGCTAGAAATTCGATCCGGCCATAAAGCAAATTACCACTGTACAATTATGTTGGTGTGCCGATAACTGTAAATACATCTTGTCATCTTGGCCATTCAAGTACATGGAGAATTCCCCCTTAAGCAGCCTTCAGCAATGAAGGTTTTAAAGCTTCGAGGCTTCTTCAGTTCAATGCAATCAGAGCTTTCTTGGAAGAGACTTGCTTCCAATATTATTATCAACATTGCTTATTGTGCCATTCGAATCCTGTAGCTGGCATACATATCGTGTGTCGCTGTTTTAATTATGAGGTCGGTCGATTCACACAAATCTTAAATTGCCTCTTGCTTCTGTATCAATTTTCAAGCCATAAACAAGTCTTTAACCGGGGCTTTTAATTCTCGAGTTTGCAATCCAATTCCCAAGAAAATCCAGTTCACACATGGAATTACACAGTTAATCATCACGGCACGTTGTTATTATTATGGAACATGAAACTGCATATTATTCAGCTTTTTGCTTGACACTTTTCCCACTGCTTCTGCAAACACTTGATCCACAGTAACCTACGGCGAACCCCATCAAAGCAGCAAGTATTCCAACAATGGGAGCCCAGACGTCTAAAGATCTTCGAACAAACCATGATTGATGGACTCCGAGTGGCATCACGAAAGACGTGTGATTTCTACGAAGGACGTAGTCGATCCACCAAAGCGCGGTTTCAAGCGGTGGAATTGGGCGCTCATGGAAGGCTTCTGATACCTCAGTCATCTTTTCCTTGTACCTTTTAAACCGCAAGGTTTCTCAATCATGTGTTAAACATCAAAGCTCCAGGAACTTCTTTGGTACTTACGAGGGATCTTCCAGTACAGCCTTTAAAGCTTTTTCAAGAGCAGCCTGAGTCAGAGTCCTGAAGTCCAAGCTAATGCCGTAACCAACTCGGTTTGCACGCTCGGCATTAAAGTCTTGCTCAGCAAAAAAGGGGAAGAGAATCAATGGCACTTTGTAGGTGATGGCTTCTTGGATACTTAAAAGGCCTCCGTGGGTCACGAAGGCTCGGATTTTAGGATGGGCTGCATTATCAACAAGGGTTGAGCTTCAATTTCCATTAGTTTTGTTGGTTTCACCAGATTTTGAAATACTTACCCAAAATGTCATTCTGAGGCATCCATTTGGCAGTTACCATGTTTGAAGGCAAGTCTTTGGGCTCCGTGTCAGATTCCCATTTCCAAACAAACTTGATATTGGGGAACTTGCGAATGGTATCAAAGAAAATGTTGCGAAGTTCCCGTTTCATCTTGTGCATTTGAACGGCTGTGCCGAAACTGATATAGACGAAACCTTCGGCTGAAGCGTCTTCGACAGCTGTTTTGATGTTCTGAAAAGATATGTTTTGAAATTGGCAAGCTTGTACATCCACCCCACCCCCACAAGTTTTCAATTTCAAAGTTACCAGAGGTAGACCTTCGCGTTTGTCTTTGCGAACATGAAGACCTGCCACAGACACAAATAGCGGCGGCAGAGACCTTCCGTTCTCAACACTGAAGTGCGAGTTGTAGAGCACCAAACAGGCCTTCCTTTCCAGTTTTGCAATGTCCAGAGGCTCAACCAAAGTCTCATTGCCATCTACCAGCGCTTCGTTAACCGCAGCTTCAATTCGTTTGAACATTGCCGCCCTTGCAAAGTACCTTTGAACGACCATGAGCGTGTTGGAAACCCTGTGGAGCCATGCCATTGGTACTTGGTAACCTAACGCGAGGTCTGGAATCCAGGAAGGCTCTGCTGGAAATCCCAAAGCGTCGTATTGCCATGGAAACGGATGAGACGTATCATACCAGATGAACTTGGTCTTTTGGAAGTGGATGAGACCAAAGGCGCAGTCGTTATAAAGGGCGTCGATGACAACCAAGTCAAACCGTGGCCCTCTGATGAGGTCCAAGTACTCAGCGTCCTTCATCAGAAGCTCGCAGGTGGCAGTTCCGCTTTCTCGTACCACATCCCACATGACTTTGTGGTTCCCCTGTAGCCTCAGTTCGACAAGGTCCGCACCTTTGCCAAAAACGTTGAGAAAGTAATTTTGCAGGGTCTGAGGCGAGACTTCGGCTACGTTGGAGACATTGGAATGGCTTGGTTTCGGTGGATTTGGGGAGAGGAAGGTGATGGAATGGCCTTGGGCGGCCAAGGCTTCCACAAGTGGCCACACTGCGATGCGGTGGCTGTAGGTTGACACGCCGAAGTAGAAGAGGATTCGGGCACTTTGGACATGGCGGGGCAGGCTGCAAAGTGCAGTTAAGGCAAACAGTATTGAAGACAGAGTTGGAGTCAATTTCATTGTTGCTGGCTGGTGGGATGGCTTCTTTCAAAATGCTGGTGGCTTTCAACTGCACGCAGTTTTAATATTCAAAAGTTTGGAAAGGAGCTGCGAGTTTCGGTGGAGAGATTAAGTGAAATTATCTGCACGAAATGTTTTTCTTCTGAGATTCCGTAACTCAAGTCAGGAGGAAGAAAACGTTTAAGCGATAAACTGGTTTTGCAACACTTGACCGATACGGCAAATAATTATTGCTGGATTGCTTGTTGTTTCTCATTTTGCTAACGAAGAAGATAAGCTTTCAGTAGGGTTTGCGTGGCTAAAAGTTCAGCAAAAATGGCTAGAAACTCGGACTTTTCTGCCGTATCAGTCATCAGCCAATGACTGTCAAACACGCAACACATTTAAAGCAACCATGACCTACGACACTGCTTTAGAAATGCAGGGATAGGATTCCAAATGCATAAATACCTATAATTGTAAGTTGAATCCATGTCGTATCGCTTTTACGGTGATTACTCTGATTTTCCACATGTATATCATCAATGGAAATTTATAGAAATATGTAGACAAAACATTCTGCAATTTAGAAACTAGCTACATATTATTTTGAAAATTCTTTCCACTTTCTCATTGCTCGAGACGCTAGACGTTAGACGAATGAAAGTCAAAGTCAGTGGTGCATCTATTTTTACACGGCCAAGGTACCTAAATTGTTTGTATTCCACAAGCTGTAGATCCTCGGGCTCAAGCATTCCACAAACTATATAGCAGAAATGTATTTTAGAATCTCCACCAGCCTTGAGGAGCCTCTTTGATCAGTAGTTTTCAAGCTGATTTGAAAATCTTTTGATTTTGTAGATAGTTAGATAACCAATTCATTTGACAGAAGAAACTTCTGAAACAAAATCTGAAAGTGATTTTATATCAGATACATCTAATGTAGCTGGTATCATGGCAAAATCTTGGTTTGCCGCCATAGAAGCTCTGGAGAACAGTCGTCTGAATCATGGCTCCAGAAGGGGCCAACTCGAACCAGAAGTTTTTATCATGGCTGAAGTTCCAAACAGCTATGAAAATCCATTGTCCTCTGTCCAGGAGAAATCACCGGAGGAAGAGCAGCAGCAGCAGAGGCCGTTTTGCAATTTAAAGGTTCAAAATATTATTGATCGCTGCGTTGATGAATACTTCAAGATTCCCAGTGCTAGTAAGGACGCTAGCAGCTTGAATAGAGCCGCCGAAGCTGACAATCTAGTGCTTCAACAGGAAGAAATTGGAGTGGCGCCAGTTCAGCATCCACTGGAAGGCGAAGTCGGTTGCTATTACGTTTTTCCTGCTACCAAAGCTAATTGTGGAGACCCTGGTTTGCATCCTACCAGTCAACCTGAAGAAAGCTGGTAAGTTGTTTGCTTTTATCTTTGGATTCGTCAATTACTTATAACTTTGTGTCGTGTGTGTCTCACGGTATTTCTCTATGTCATTGTAGGTTCCGAGGCTCTAAAGCAAGAGCCAAAGTTGCTGCTTGGAAGGCACAGAAACTTGAGGAACAATCAGAGAGTTTCAACACATTGAAAACAGGACTGAAGCGGAAACTATCTAATGACGATTGTGGTGGCGATACTTCAGCCAGAGCTTCGAAGCGGTCTTGCATCAACCATCATGAGGAAAGTTCATCTGGAACAGCGGCTATGCTAAGGAACTTCGAATTTAGCAATGACCAAGAAGATGAAAGTGACTCCGAAGCTCAAGTTTCTGATTCGGAAGGCGATCTTGGAAATTCTGAAGAGCCAGATAGCGGGGACGAAGATCAGGAGATGTCGAGTGGAGCTGAAGAAAATGAGCTAGATTCCGAGCAATGCGATGACCAACAAGTTCCTTCAGGAGCTGGAAGCAGCCACAGCGCTGAAGTCGAAGCGAATTTTTTCGAAGTTTCTCCAGGAGTTGAAGAAACTTCTTTCGATGACGCTGCAAACTTCAGTGGTGCTCTGGCAGAAAGTCCTCCCAGGTCCGAAGCGAAAGAAAATAGCGGCGATCATGAGACCAAGCAGAGCAAGTACCAATGCAAGTATTGCGACGAGACCTTCAAGAAGAAAAAGAAACTGAAGAAGCACTTGAGACGCTTACACAACTTCCAACCTGACCCAGAATCAGCTACAAGCCCAATCCAAGTCTCGATGAAAAGACAGAAGAAACGGCACTGGTGCACTTGCTGCAACCGGAAGTTCAAGGATAAACGTGCTGTTGTGGACCATCAAAACACTTTGAAAGGGATCAGAGCTTACCCTTGCAATGACTGCAATTTGTCCTTCTTCAACATTGGAAGCTTAAAGTCGCACAGAAAATTGCATCGCAGCAATGAAAAGTCTCGACATTACTGCAGCACCTGCAACAAATACTACTCATCTGAAGCTAGCTTGAGAAATCACAATAGAACTTTTCACGGTGGCTCCAGATTCCAGACCTTCCAATGTAATTATTGTGTCAAGACTTTTTTGGTCAGAGGAAGTCTTGAACGTCATGTTCGGACTCACACCCAAGAACCGTACACTTGTGCCCTGTGTAATGGAACCTTTCCGAGCCGGTACCTGTACAGCAAGCACCGAAATCTTGCTCACAATGGTGAAAAAGGTGCATACAATTGTGATTCATGTAATGCTAAATTTGATCAGCTAAACCGTTTGGCGATGCACAAGAAGTCTCATCTGGGTGACCGAATCAGTGGTTAATCAAAGTGAGTGAGTCCAGTCAAGATGGATAGCTTACTATGCGTATTTTGTATTTGAGATAAGAAAAATTAACATTTCAAGGTACATCAAGGTGTGTATTTTAGTAATATTACGAAATTTGTTCTCGGAAACTGAAAATAGCAATCGATATAATGACTTTCGCAAATAAAGGAAATCAAACGTTTACTTTACACCTGGCGCACATTTGCTGACTGTGGCATAGATTTACTTGGCAAAACGGCGGGAAGTGCAGTTCGCTCGCTACGAGAATTTTTTCCTGACGACGCAAAACTGAAAGGACGAACGAGATGTCATAATCACATAGTTTCAAATCATATAGCTTTAATATGCCATTTTACATCTTGACCTTTAATGTCACAGTTGAAGTTTTAGCGGTTAGAATATAACTATGGGAAAAGTAGTGTCAGTTGAAGGCTGTGGTAACAATTAATTCTCTCAGTTTGGCGCACAATTAAATCACAAACAGCAGACAATGCGCATATAGGGTTAAATATCTTCAAAGACGATTTGAAGCAGTGAATTTTAGCCGTTGGGTTTACTGACTGAATCGAGTGAGGCTTCAAGATGGCCATAATGGGAGATCATATCATTGACACCTTGATGAACCGAATTAATGCAATCCCGAGTCTGGTGGACCAAGAAGGAATACAGCTGATTCTTCAGAGCATTAACGTAAGTGATGTGGAAGCTTTTCAATTGATATCAATATTAGGGTTTGCTGTTTTTCCTGAGGATACAGTTAATGTTTCGATGTGTTCTAAAACTTTTGTGTTTACTTGCTCAGGGCTTTCAAGAACGCATAAAGCGGGCAAACGAACTGAAACTGAACAACCCATTTCTGACAAAGCTGCAAGCAATGTATCTGGCTGGTTTCACGACTGCAGAAGAGCTTGAACGAGAATTTAGAAATATTTTGGCGCTGCGACAAGTCATTGACGAAGGGAACCCCGCACTTCAAGAGGCTTATGCAGAGATCAGTAGAGATTTTAACGCTGCTCAAAGAGTATTGGCGAGGAATATCCAACAGCTGACGAGGTTACTTCGCACGGTTCCACGAACTGCGAACCCACAGCGTCGAAGGAGATCCAGCAATGCTAGTACTAATGCTAGTTAGTTGATAAGGTGAGTGCAGCTGCGATTTTGTTGTTTGTTGTTTGCATTGTTCGGTTCAAAAGCTAGTGTGGGCGCTTTTTTGTTTTTGCAGATCCGTAACAAACGTAATGGCATGCTTCAGAGCGGAAAGTGTTCAAAATATTCATTGGTGTCGTCCGCGTAATGTCATTGCGTTCGTAAAACTACACATAAGAAATCTGAACAGACTGTCTGTGTGTTTCAAAAATGTCTTGTTTACAACCGAACTTGTCGCTACCACCTATACATATCTCTGTTATTAACGAATTTGAAAGTCATTGAGAAGGTTGAAACCGTTGATGTATGCTTCAGTTCTTTTAGTTTCAATTTTAATATATGACAATGGATATATGTAATGCCGAAATAAGAATAAACTATACAGTCTATGTTTTCTGCGTACGGCCTACCATTCGAGATATTAGAACACTGGCAGGTAGGAACGTAGAAAATTTAATCAAGGTTGTACAATCACGGTCACATTACTGTCAACGTTCTTCTCTCCAAGAGAACTTTCAGGTCAATAATTTTAACAATCAACCCCTATACAATGTGATCAGTCTTTGAAAGAAACTTGAAACTTTTAACGATTATGATGGAAGTGCCGACCACCACCTCGTCTGCCGCCACCGCCGCCACGACCACCTCTGCCTCCAGAGTTCCCTTGGTATTCAGGTACAAGTGGGACAGGTTTGTTGCCATTCTCAATAGTCTCTTTAAAGTCTGGGTCGTCCATGGTGTAGCGATTCTTAAACTTCTCCTCCAGTTCTTGAGCTAGTGCTGCTTGCGACTTTTCTGCCTTACTTAAAGATTTCGACTGAAAGCACAAAGCAGCAAGAGTTTTAGGATAACGACTTTGAAGTTTCTTAATGCTCAATTCTAATTGCTGATTGTGATTATATTTACCTTTTTGAAAGACGTTGAAGGTGAGGAAGATGCATGTTCCTTCGATTTCGTAGAGCTCGGCTCTTTCGGTTTCGCAATGGTCGGTTCAGTCAATTTTATGGTGACCGGCTCCTTGGATTCCTTTGCTGGAGCAGGCACTCGTGCGAATCGTGCAGGTTCTTCTCCAGCTGAGTCTGAAGAAGACTCACTGAGCGTTGCACCTCGTTTCATTATCAAACTACAGTTTACCTAATCAACTGACACTCAAACTGCTGATTTCACTTTTTTCATATGCAAATACAACAAGTACTGTATCTTTTTCCTGACTTTTACCAAGCCGCTGGCACATGTTTTGGATCGGTGAAAACAAGTTTTTTTGTTTTTGTCTGGAAGGAGAAAAATTGACTTTGCCGCTCTTCCGCTTCCAGGTTTTGCTCTATGGCTTTTTATGAGTTCCTCCTGGAACGTTTGTAGCTTTCGAAAGAAATACGCCTTTTGAAGTTTAATTTTATTACAGTTCACACCAGCACCACATTAACTCGACGGTGCGTTACACATCAATCAAGTGCGCAGATAGTCCTTAAAGCTCAGCTTACTTAATTAACAAAGTTTGTCATGTATGAATCTTACACCGGCAATCCACAAAACGAGCGTCTAAGTTAACAGTCATGAAAAGATTAACAAAATATAACGATACTCGATTTCATTTCGGTAATCACGTTGCAAATGTCATGGAGAGTTAAAGAGCCTGACGTTACAAAAGATATGGTTACGCATCTCCATAGTTAAAGCTTGTATAAAACTGGAACTTGATTCATATAAGAATTGCACTAACCAAGTAACATTTCCTGTCATGAACTTAAAGCCTAAGGTGCACAAGTCATTGGCAAACATTGCTCCATTTGAGATCTCTCTTACAAAACTTAGTATTCTTCTATTTGTGCTCGTTTTCTAGTTCCCAAATCTACTTACTAACTACATGAACACTTTGATTAAGCAAAATACACAACAATGTGCATGAAACATCCCAGATACACAATCACATCACGGCTCTCATCAAGTACTCACCACTTTACCTTATAAAACCCCTTTTTCATTTGATATGACACTTGATTTTTGAGCTTGGACGGCAAGATTTCAAGGTTCGGTTCCTTGAATACCTTTTTGCGAAGCGCTATATTGTGCGTTTATACTTGCGTTTGCGGCACATCGTCAAGACGTCTATTTTTCCGAGGCGTAGGGTACCTTTCACCGCGAAGTTGACCAGTGCTCTGGCGGCCCAAACTGGACTGACCACCGATACTCGAAGGTCCTCCAGCAACGCTTGAAGGTCGATGCGTATCAACATACGGTAGGCTTGTATTTGTACTGTGTTGTGACCCTGGCATTGGGTGCAAGTGATGTTGATGAATAGGCATTTTGACTCCAGAATCGATGGAATCCATCGTCTTGATTGTTTCAGCATAGTCACTCAACTCGTCTCCAACTACAAACAAGCACAGAATCAATATCGACAACTTTCAGCCTTTCTGAAAGACTATTTTGCAAACTAGTAAACTTACTAATAGTGCCGATTGGTGGCGCATTCGATAATCCCAAATCGTCATATATTCTATCACGTTGCTTCTTAGCGGTCCTCCAAAGAAGACAACAAGCTACAAGAGCAACTATTAGAATTAAACAGATTCCGCTGACTGACCAAAAGGCTATTTGAAGTGGTTCGTTTGGTTCCCACCTACAAAACGGTTTAAAATTTAGCTCCACGGTTCCTCCACTTCAAGTACTACTAATGAATGAAGTTGCAACTTGAGCTCACCAATACTCTGTCGTTGGTGGATACGTCGGAACATACCGCCCAACCACATATGGCATGTACTCAGTCCAGAAAGTGACTTCTTTCTGCCGATAGTTGCGCTGCATAGTCGAGTTGTTGGTCGCGTTCAAGGACAAGTATTTGAGGTCTCCAGCTTTTGTATGTTCCCAGAAAATGCCGAGAATCTCATGTCTTGTGGGTTGCCCAAAATGGGCCAAGTTGGCAACAGCGCTCATGAAAAAGTTACTCATGTTCCGGTCTCCCTCGGTCCAAGCTGACCGATCTACTCGAAGTCGCTCTGGGTAGAATTCAGGATCCATGAATGGCGCTCCGGACAGAAGGTAGTATTCCATCCCACGAGGCACTTCACGCCAAAAGGGTAGTCGAAGCCCTTCCAAAGTGTAGTTCAACAGATATTGGTGGACTTGAAGGCCACGAGCCAGGAGCAGCTTCACAGTTTGGTCAATAGGACCTCGGTACAAGGCATCAGAGAGGAACTAAAAACCCGAATAAGTTTCATGACTTTGAACAACTTCGACGACTACAACATTAGAGACAAAGGCTAAAATTGCAACTTACGTCAATGTATTCTTCCCTCAGATGAGTCACATTCATGGGATCCGGATGGTACGTATACATGTGTTTGATGGCACTAAAGACGCCTTCTGGATTCAACGTGTAGTTGTACTTTTTCACCCACCGATGAATCATCATATCGAACCAGTCCCTCGTAACGATGTAATTTGGAGCCATTGTTTTATTAGAGTACAGCAAGTCTGCTGCAGATTGTCTTGACCAGCCGGTCATATACTTGACTGTCGGATATTCGCCATGCCGAAGAAGTGCCAGAGGATCGTCAGGAAGGAACTTCCAGTCTTCTTCTTTCCAATCGGCAAAATAGTCCACAGTCGGTATCCTGAATTCTCGATCAACTGCCGGCGACCATGGGAAGGTCCCAACATCGGGCTGTAAGCATAAATCATCATAGTATCTTGACCCACGAGTAACTTCCCCGCCAGAATTTGTATTTTGTAGATACCTCAAGTTCGAGATTTCCCAATTCTTGCCAACTTCTGCTCCTCAGGCATTCGACCATTTTATAAGATGTTTGCTCGTACTGGTGCCAACATCCAAGTTTCTGCGAAAACAACACTGTTGTGTTCTGCAACCGATATTTGTCTATGATGGCTGCCCAATCAGCTGTCGGAGCTCCTTCCATGGCAACAACGTTTTTGACGTATCCTCTGGTCCTTGGTGATAGCTGTAAAACGCTTAGTTAATTCTTACGGGTTCTCACGAATTGACTCGTTCAAAACCATAAACGTTTCATACCATCATCAGTCCTGCAGCCGCCGCGCCAGATCCCAGCCCAACCAACGTAATTCGATCAGGGTCTCCATTAAATGCTCTGATGTTCTCATAAACCCACTTCAAAGCCTGGGACAAATCCAACATTCCGTAATTTCCGGGCGAAAACTCATCAGCTGTTGATAAGAAGCCCAAGGCGCCCAATCTATAGTTGACAGTCACCACAACAAGGTCATACCATCCGACCAGTTGATGTGGCGGAAACTGGTTGGAAGCTCCATGGGAAAAGTCGCCGTCATGAATGTAGAACAGCACCGGGTATGGAGAGCCCTTGGCTCCAGATCCAACATCAGGAGAGAACACGTTCAAGTACAGGCAATCTTCGTCCATTTGAACTACTCCTGAAGCGGTGTAAGTTGAGCCGAATAATCTTGCCTAAATTCAATCACAATTGACATCATTTCAAACCATTATAGATTGCAGATTTTGAAAATCAACGTACCGGCTGAGGACACGCCGGTCCAAACTCCACAGCCTGAAGTTGCTGCCAGCCTGTATGCTGCCTCGGAGGCCTGAAACGCCCCTCTCGAACTGGCGGCCTTGCATACGGAATGCCTACAAATGACGATATTGTCTGCTGAACCTTTTCCACTTGGGTGATCCCAGGTCTCGACGGTGGAGGTACATCAGGTCCGTCATACAACTTTACTTTGAAGCCCTGCAAAATTCACAATTATATACATACTCGATTCTTGATACCTTGTTGCAACAAGTCGATTCAATTTGACTCACTTGAACTCTTCCATAATTGGTCGTCACATACACTGGCTTCGGTAACTGATGAATGTCTTCCGGCCTTTGCTTCCCCTGAAGATCTGTCCTCCACCTACCCAAAACGCCAGGAGCCGTAGGCCTGTCAGTAGTTGTAGACCATTGCTCATTCCAGACATTTCTATTAGGATACCCCGGATCAAACACCGGACCCTGCGGATACCCCGGAGGATTCACCGCCACACCATAATTCGTCTGACCCTGTCCAGGGTACGAAGGGTCACCCGGGTAACTCCTACCTCCAGAAGGGTAGCTTCTTCCATCACTTGGAGTGAACCCAGGAGCAAAGGTCCGTCCTTGGTCCGACGATCCCGGGTACCCTCTGGTGCCATCATGACTGGGGTTGGTCCCAGGCCCGATGAAATCACTACCACCTCCTCCTCCACTTTGACCAGGCTTGGGGTACTGCTGATCATACGTACTTGATCCATCTCTCCCCCTAGAATCTCGATCACCGAAACTACTCCCACCAGTTGGCAAATCCCGCACCCGATCTTCATAACTTCTAAAAGTGGAATCCCGCTCCGGCGGCGTATGTTCCACTCCCGGATTGAATACATTTTGGTTCCTGCCGTACTGCGGATCTTCTCTATCGTATTCCCGATCCCGTTCCCGATCTCTAAACCTTTCTCGCTCACGGTCCCGATACCTGTTCCTTCGATATCCAGACTCCGAAGACCTGATGTAGGTCGGATCAACCCATTCAGTCACATTTCCTCGTATCTGATGCGTCGAATTACTGTAGTAACTTCCATACTGCTGCTGCTGCTGTCCGCCCCACTGTCTGCCTCTATCGAAACTTCTTCCCTGCCGGTCATCATAAGGGAAGGCTACTCTCGAAACATCATGGATACTTTCAGCAGTCCTCAGTGTAGATCCTTCGCCGACTTCGCTACCAGTTGTACTCTTTGAAATGTTCAAACTACTCCTTTCAAACGCTTGACTTTGCACTATCACCACAATTTCTCCTAGTAACCACAGTAGGCCCACTGTCCTTCGTAAATTTGTCACCATTTTCACTTTGGTCCCTTCGTCCACTACTAGTTCAGCAGCACAGATGACTCTTCATTTGATTTTATATTTTGTAATCCTTGGTAACCTCAGGTTCCACTCTGGCCACGCAAACCTGAAACCATTAATAATCACCACACACGTTAGTTCATCAGCCAGAAGCACCACCAACTTGTTACTGTAAAACATTTAATTTACTGAACCAGTCAAGATCCTCGACTCAAGAATCTTCAAGATTCCAAACTTACTCTTTGTCTTCTTTCCACTCGACGGATTTTGATAAGTACACATAAGACCAACGGAGGATACAAAAACGTCCTCGTCAAAATGTCACACACATGCACACACAAACACTCGACAGAATATGAATATAAACACCCAAAACAGCCCGTGTCATGCGAATTTTAGTATTTTAAAGATTTTGCAAAAACCACCGCTTCTTCTTCTTCTTGGTCTTCTTGTCGCTACGACGCAATGTACCGTAAATCCGACCATGTCAGCCTTGCAATATTTTGTCTTTGCCGGAAACCCTTTCACGCTCCATTAGTAATTCCTCGTTCACCTTTGTGACGACATTGCAAAAAGGAGTCAAAACCTCTATGAGCTAATTACATGATTCATTGATATCGATATCTAATCAGAGAGCTTTTTGGCTATATAAAATACGTGAAATCAGTCACCCTCCGATTGCTCCCTACCTTGTACTAGTTTCAATCTTTTTTTGTCTTATCTACACCAATATGATAAACACTACTACGGACGGAGGCTCCATTTGCCAATTCGATCCAACTACCACCAACAGCAACAGCACATTTGTCCGTTGTTCCGCTTTATATTATATTGCAGACTTGGCCGAGTGTAAACAAACTTGGAGCAGTCAAAGCTACACAATTTGTACCCCTTCTTCTTCAAGTTATCTCACCTGCTCAAGACGTAACATTGCTCTTGTTGTGAGTCATCATCATCGCCGGCTAACGCAATGCTGAAGGTGTAGTCTTTTCCTTAGCAACGTTAATGCACCTCCGTACATAATAACAACAATACAAAAGGATTATAAGTATACACCTGTCAACTGGTTTCTCTACCTATGCATCTTCCCTCTCGACTGGATTGAACCACACCTGTTGGGACTTGAATGCGTAACGCCTGCTTACCCACCGCTGCCGCCACTGCCACTACACAAGCTCATTAATACATCCAGTTCACATATGATGACAGCCTGAAAGTAAGCTGATTTAGCTTCTGAAAGCTTGAAGGTTTGTTATGCTTTGACTATTACATATTATATCGAAGTAGGAGCAAGTTATGCGTGGTATTTTTGCTGACTTGATGAGAATGAAAGGTAACATGTCAAGTGAACTTTTACAACTCCATCAGTTCGCTTCATCGACTTCCTGTTCTCATACAATCATGAATGCGACGAGTCCTGCCGAATGCAGAGTCAGGTTTCTGATTATCATGAAATGCATTTTCTTTTTTTGCTCTTCGGGACCGAAGAGTATTTTTAGAGGTAAGGTATGGAAAAAGGAATAGAAATATTGTACTCAAGCAAATATAAAGGAAATGAAAGTCAAAGGGTCAAAAGCTGATGAGAATTGGAAAAATTAAAAACATAGTCATCAACTTTTTTAGGTATAACAACGGACTTTACTGCAGCAGACAGAAGTGTCATTCTGATCTGATTGGGATTACTGCGAAGGCAAACCAAGGGTCAAAATTGTTTAACAATGTAATGGAAGCTGAGGTTGAAAGAGTTAAAAACGGTTGAACTACAAGTAAAAATGATAGCATGATGAGTGCAATGGAAAAAAAGTGCATTGAATTTAAAGAATTTATGTCCACGATATATATTTACAAGGTCGCGACACAGCAATTTTGGAATCTCCTGATATTCAGGGCTGCAAAAACGTTGAAAAAGGCATCATTCATACTCTATGGTTCTGATTGCCATTGAAACCTGTCTGCGCGCCAGGGTTCGAACAAACCTCTTCTAAACCACGCGACTCACATTGCACATGATGAAATTGATTTTTAAAGGCAATTATACAACAGCGATGCTCTAAACTTTTCCAACGAAAGCACGTGAATAAGTTTAATTCGAATTTCCAGCAATAACGCAGTTTTAAAATTTGAGACAGGGCGAGATCAATGTTCTGTCTCAACGTGTGACATCAAGAAAGAGTTAGTTGCGAGGAACAGTTAACTTAAGTTCTGTTTGTGCTACGGAAATTGCTGAGACCGTTTAACGTTTCGTAAACATCACTGCAGTTAAACCCGGCATCTTCATCTTCTTGACCTTTGACATTAACTGTTGACCTTTTGAGGCTTGGAAATGGAGGAATACAGCAGAGAACCTTGGTAAGGATGTTGAAAATTGAGTGACAATGATTATGATTGGAAATGCGTCTTGAAAGTAATAGCAAAATCATAATTGTATTTACAGCCCATGGAGAATAGTGGACGACTGTGGTGGTGCTTTTACGATGGGAGCCATCGGAGGAGCCCTTTTTCAAGCCATCAAAGGATTCAGAAACGCCCCTGCAGGGATACCAAGGCGGATGACTGGAAGTTTAACGGCGATCAAAGCTAATGCTCCAAGAATAGGAGGAAACTTTGCTGTTTGGGGTGGACTATTCTCAACCATAGACTGTTCTCTAATCAAAATTAGAGGGAAAGAAGATCCTTGGAATGCTATCATGAGTGGTTTTGCTACCGGTGGAATCCTGGCTGCACGAAGTGGGCCTGGAGCCATGTTAGGCAGCGCTATTATCGGAGGCGTTCTTTTAGCAATGTTTGAAGGAGTAGGCATTATGCTGAATCGAATGACATCTGATCAGTTTAGACCCTTGTCACATGTAAGTTTGAATGCCGTCATTTCTAGCTCGAGAGTCTTGACTGATGCTGGCCTTCATCGGCGAAGTTGCCCTGAAACTTGTATTGACTTTTTATTGTCTTGTTTATGCAGGAGGAATACCAGCATCTAATGGCGCAACAACAACAAGAAGGAGGCGCCGGTGGCATGGGGGGTCCTCTTGGCAGTGACAACTATCAACCATCGTAATTAGTATTAATTCGCTTAAGGACTTTCTTTTTCATGTGTACAGTTTTAGTGTTATAGAGTCATCCTTTATGTTGTTTCCAAAAAGTTCTCTAGTACCGAAAGAATAAACGGAAGTTATTCAAGCTCAGTCAGATCTCAAATTCGGAAACCCTTCAGCTCGTTTTGGAAGCTCTAGAATACTACATTCTTATTCGGCATGTTGGTATGCGTGACTCTTCACATTTATCGTTCGGACCTCATGAGGTAAATTTGACAGAATTAACATTGTTCACAGTCATAAAGAATTTTTTCTCGGCATGCATGCTCTAAAAGTTTTCTTTGATTTTATTGATTATTTCCAGGAGTCGTATAGAAGTTAGACGAGTTATGACCCATTACAGATATTACAATCTCATTATACCAGTTTACTAGGTACGGAATCCTATCGTCTCAACTGCTTTTTGATGTCTTGGCAGCCTATTATACGGCCGGTGCGATCACTACTTTGCCGGTCGGTCAATTGGCTCTTCTAGTTCGGTCTGACCTATTTCACCTCCATGTTTGGCTCGATTCCTCCTCGTTGTCACAGTAACACGTGCTTTCTCCCATACCCGGAGGTAGGCCGCGAGATCGAAGGCATTTCGTCAACACATGCTCTTGTTGCTTACCTCCTTCAGCAACTTTCATCGATGACTTTTCTCCACTTAGCCACATGACTGTTGCCAGTCTTTACGATTCCTTTCTATTGCTCTGAAGTCAAACAAGATTTTGTTGACACTGTCATTCTCTTTTCCGAGCTTCTTTTTTAGTGTGTTCTTGCTTATAAACTTGTGAACATTGTGTTCCCTTCCGGTTCTCATTACTCTTCTCCTGGGATCTTGTAAACTAGAAGCTCCGAGATGAAATTCATCAACGTTCTGCTTTTTACAGATAATCGAGGTACTATCACTGCCGGTGCACTTGAATCAAAGAGCTTTAAAATCTGCTGATCAAAGGTTCTACTTCAACTCCTTGGTGCTCCTGAATCCCAAAATGTGATGTTACTGAAATTGTGATTGTGATTACACCTTCAACATGAAGCCTCCAAAACGAACCTTCACACCTTTGATCTCGTCCCTGAAACTCTTGTTGTTGTTCAGCCTTATCAAGCTTTCATACGCTGGGTTCGCCTGCTTGGAGAATCCTTGTGTCTTTGGTATCTGTATCGATGACATTCACAGGTCAGCTCACCTATATTTCTATTGATTGTGAACCACGTAAGTAGCTCAACTGACACCCATTTCCGTTTTACAGTCCCCATCAGTGCTACTGCCAGAACGGTTTCACAGGATATTCTTGGTAAGTCATAGTCATATTTCATTAAACTAAATCAATAATTTCTCTTGTTAGGTTCCTATAATAGCTTAAATTTCATTATAGCGAGCAAAACTGGGACGAATGTCAGACCTGGGGTGAATCGCCATGCCAGAACGGCGGAACCTGTATCGATGGAATCGCCGCATTCAATTGCTCCTGCCCCGAACCTTTTGCAGGTAATATCGGCTACTACTACTGTCTATCTTTCATGAATGGACTATGTTACCACATGCACTTACGTCAGCATGTCTCATTACTTTGCCAATTTCGTTACGCTCTCTTAACGCATTATTCTCCCAATATGTATGCGATTGGCTATGAATCCTTGTTTTCCCAGAGGCATTCTTCCATTAATCTATGCAGTCCTTCTGACACACTGAAGCCGTTCGCTATTATGCTGATTGCCGTTCTAAACTTCTCCGCTCCATCACCCCTTCCATTACTTTCTGAAATAGCTGACCACACAAATGGGCGTTCCCTCCAACCCAGTCAATACTTCCACCGGAGACAAACTTTCTGTATCACCAGCGCTCTGCTCATAATTGGAAAATTTGATAATACCGTGTTCATTTCCCGTTTGATCGATCAAAAGTTTCATAGCTTCTTTCTTCATGCTCGAAGACTGCAAACTTTTTAATGCGTTCAACTTTGGGTTCTATACTGGAAACTTCCGTATACTGTAGTAGTACTTCTGAAGTGGGCTTTCTTCTCCATAAATTATCGCGTGTGCAACACACAGTAAAACCATGATTTCATTTTTTGAATCCATATTTTCCCTTGGGCGCCAACTTCAAGTAGATTTGCACGGTTCTATAGGCTGATATTATTTCTCACGAAATATGTCGTGTGCTGTTTTGAAAGCTTTCGCCGCCAAGTTGTGAAAGTTCTCCCCTGTTCAAAAGGGGTGAAACCACCACGCACTTTCCCTTTTGAGGGAAAACAGTGCAGTAGCATGCACGCACTGTAATACAGGGTGATTCGGAATCACAATCCCACCCCCATAATTCTGAAAGCTTCAAATCATACCCTAGCGCCTAGAAGCATTATTAACGGGGTATGGACTTTTGAACGTTAATAGCGCTTTCACGTGCTATTCTACCTACATGTCATGCTACCAGGTAAAAGTAAATGGAAAAAGGAATCCCCTTCCGCAGGTAAACTTCCCGCATCGTTTTCAGCCACTTGCTGCCATGTCTGGTAGAGGTTATATGTATTCTACTCAATTGACTTTTTACTGATCCCATGTCCCACCGAGCTTTCCCCATGCAGTCGTCATGGACAAGTAGACAAACAGATCGGGACGTCATTTAATAGTCAAGGAGAGTCGTCCTTAAACCTCACACTGTCGTTGTCACCCTATCCGTTCAAACCTTCGAAGTCTTCCACAAAACGTGAAGTTACTGTTGTGATGTAACTGTCTGAGTGAGCATTTCTGACTCAGAGGTTCAGAATGGTGGCCACCATTGCTTTTGTAGTGATACTTGTGTTCAATCTTATTCCGGGTATATATTGATTCTGAATAATTGATCCGCGGATATACAGTATACAGTCATAAGAATTAAGTGTCTATTGTGGGGATTATCTTTAGCATTTTTTTATTGTATTGCAGGTCGTCTTTGTGAAATCAACTTATCGCGATGCGACGAAGTATTTCCGTGTGCCAACAACGGAACTTGTGTCTACAGCGCCAATTCGACGAGAGCGGACGGACTAATGTGCTCATGCCAGTTGGGCTTTGCCGGTAAGCTGAATAGTTAAAATATGAAGAAATCTTTTGAACTTCTAAAACATAAAAATATTGCAGGTGAACGATGCGAAGAAGACGTGTCCATGTGCAACTCTACGGCAGTCAGTCCATGTTACAATGGCGGCAAATGTGTGGACGGCTTCGGGAACAAATTTCATTGCCAATGCGAGCCTGGCTGGACAGGATCGAGATGTGAGAAGAATATCGACGAATGCGCATCGGACCCGTGTATGAATGGTGGTGTCTGCGTTGATAAACTGGCTGACTTCAACTGCGCTTGTCCATTTGGTAGGTCATGTGATAAAGAATAACGAAGGTCCTGCTAGGTACCAGTATCTAAGGATTTAATGTAATTTTGGTGTTTTTAGGTTTTACTGGCAAGACCTGTGAAACGAAGCTGAAAATATGCGAGGAAAACCCATGTCAAAACAATGCGCTGTGTCTCGAAGAAAGTGGCAACAAAGTCTGTTATTGCGTTCCAGACTTTCATGGAGAGCTTTGTGAAGAGCGGTACGATGAATGCCACCCCCCTAACAAGTACGTCCATCAAATCCATTAGTCGTCTTTTTACGGCTAGTTGCATCATGGGGTGCAATATCGATCTTTCAACTAATCGATTTTTATCCATATTTCTTATAGATGTGAGAACGGTGGAACTTGTGTTGATGGAGTCGGAACGTTTACCTGTTCTTGTCCACCTGGGTTCTTTGGCTCGTTATGCGAATGCAGCCGAGACAATGCGACTTTGCCGGAATGTGCTGCAATTGTGAGCGGGACACCTGAACTGACTTCCGTTGTGCCCAGTACGAGCTACGCGTTCCCCATCACTATATCTGCAGATGGCTCTTTGATCATTACTAGCGTCTTTGTAGAAGCGTCCTCTCAGGTATACCCACCGATCACATCGGCAGATTCGGAGTACTCAGCTCTACCGTGGACACCAACTCCGGAACTTACTGCGATTATACCGACTCCTGCTCCGGTCATATCGGATTTTGTAGAGCCAAGTGCCGAGCTCGAAGACTCGGCGAAGTACGATCCTTGCCCGTCCATCAGCTTAGGAGATATTGAGATGACGCCATCGGCCACGCTCGGGTTGTCTATGGGGATTGAGCCTTCGTCGACAGTATTCGTAGCCCCCTCGGTAGGCCCAGAAGTATCAGAAATGGGGTCAAGCTCAGCTTACGAGGTTTCGTCTTCAGATGGTGTTGTACCGGAGATGTCAACTCCAGTAATGCCAGGCATGTCGTCTGAAGTCGTTGCTTCATCAATGAATGTCAGCTCAGTCGTTGGTGCTGAGCAAACAGTAGGAGCTTCTGAGCCAATTGGGTCTGTGAGTACCTTCATTGGAGCTGAACAGACTCCAGGACTCTCTCAGGAGCCTACGGTTTCAGTTGAGCCAACTCCAACTGGAATGTACTCGACGCCAGCTCCAAGTTCTACGGAAGATTATGACCACAGCGAACTTTGGATACAAACACCATTTCCACCATCCGTCATAGCCACTTCATTCATAGATTCAGCTTTGGACTCTTCGACTCCACTCAGTTCAGCTTCAGAGTCCGTTGTTGCTTCGACTCCATTCCCACCGGACTTAGCAACGCCGGTTCCTACTCCACTCCCCCCATCAACTTCAACAGAGCATCTGGAACCTCGAACGGACGATGTGACACCGGAAACCCTGACGTCAACTTCAACTCTCACACCTGGAAACATGACGGACCCTTGTGAAAACTATTGTATAAATGGCGGCACCTGTGCCTTTATCAGCATCCAACCTGTATGCCGTTGTCCATTCCGATACGTAGGCGACCGTTGCGAAGAAGTGCAATCTGAAGTCCAAGTCCCAGCGTTTGCTGGTGAATCCTTCTTACGCTATGAAGTGCCTCGAGTTTCCAGAAATTTGATTCACCTTTCCGTTCAGATGGCAACCATTGCCAAAGACGGTGTACTGGCTTATTCTACAATCGGAAAAATCTATGCCGTTCTGTACATTCAAAATGGTCTTCTGGGGCTGCACTTCTCTTGTGGATCTCAAACAATGCATTTTTTGGAGACGAGGACTCGTATCGACAACGGTTACAACTTCACTGTGGACTTTAGGCTTGAGAACACCGTTCGAGAGCCCGACCAGCTGTGGTGCCTAAGTCAAGTCAGCTTGAACGAATCTTACACAATGAAGGGGGAACAGCTTGTTGACAAGAACGTTGTACTGTTTCTGGATCAACCAACAAAGACGATTTACTTGGGTGGCATCGACAAGTCCCGGTTTTACAGCATTGAGGACGACATTGTCAGAGTTCTTCCCGGTTTCAAAGGTTGTGTTTACAGTCTCACCGTTAACGAAGAACTGGTGTCCATGTTCAACGAAGCCAAAGACGGCAGAGAGATCAGAGAATGTTCCACATTTGCTTGTACTGTCAACCCATGCTTGAGCGGTTCCAGATGCGTTGCTGCTCCAAAGTATCCGTTTTGGTCTTGCATGTGCCCACCAGGGTAAGTTGAAATTGTAAAAGCTGAAAGTGTGTACCCAATTGTTTTTCACAAATAATAGCTCTATTTTTCAGGTATGAAGGCCTCAGATGTAACATTAGAGCTTGTGAACACAACCCTTGCAAAAATGGAGCAACGTGCACTGGAAGTCATCAGCTTGAATCAGTTCCAGGCTCGCTGGTGACTAACTCAACATCGAAATGCCTTTGCCGGTTGGGTTTCGGAGGCCCATTATGTCAATCAAAACTGAATATCACGACCCCATCTTTCCGTCCCACTCACGACCACTCGTCTTACATGGCATTTGAAATGATTCCCAGATTTGAGGACTGGATGCAATTAAAGTTTCATTTCATTACTCCCAACATGAG